>CM076984.1:47569642-47602142 GCA_039105355.1 Benthosema pterotum | reverse complement strand
GTCCCTGACAGGGTTCCAGGTGGTCCCCAGCTAAGTTGATTAACCAGATGTAACTCTTGAGAGTGTAAAATTGCGGGTCCATTTGGTTTCATTTTTACACTCTCAAGAGTTAAAATTCATCATCTTAATTAGCCCATCGTGGTCCCTGACCCAGTGGTCCCTGACCCCCAGCAAAATGATAGTTTGGAACCAAATGGACCTGGGGGAGAGATAGGTAGAGATATCTAGAAAGCAGGGAAAGACACAGAGGCAGAGTGCAATGACTGCCTTCAAGACAAATTTATCTTGTGTTGTGTTATAGTGCACTAAGTTGCACACTTGCCCGATCGGGCAACCAGGTAGCAGTCTTCACTTGCCCCACCATTTTTTTTTTTACTTGCCCCGGGCAAGCGGGCAAGTGTTAGTGTCAAGCCCTGCTATCTAACTCTGTGTACTGTGTAGTGTGTACTCTAAGACCTAGATTTTAGTCAGCTCTAAACCCCTTATCATCTATTTTTTCAAATGTCAAAATGGGCAGTTTACAAGCTCCCAATGCGTCAGTAGATTGACATGTTGAACTATTCCAGTTTACAAGCTCACAATGCGTCAGTAGATTGACATGTTGAACTATTCCAGTTTACAAGCTCCCAATGCGTCAGTAGATTGACATGTTGAACTATTCCAGTTTACAAGCTCACAATGCGTCAGTAGATTGACATGTTGAACTATTCCAGTTTACAAGCTCACAATGCGTCAGTAGATTGACATGTTGAACTATTCCAGTTTACAAGCTCACAATGCGTCAGTAGATTGACATGTTGAACTATTCCAGTTTACAAGCTCCCAATGCGTCAGTAGATTGACATGTTGAACTATTCCAGTTTACAAGCTCACAATGCGTCAGTAGATTGACATGTTGAACTATTCCAGTTTACAAGCTCACAATGCGTCAGTAGATTGACATGTTGAACTATTCCAGTTTACAAGCTCACAATGCGTCAGTAGATTGACATGTTGAACTATTCCAGTTTACAAGCTCACAATGCGTCAGTAGATTGACATGTTTAACTATTCCAGTTTACAAGCTCACAATGCGTCAGTAGATTGACATGTTGAACTATTCCAGTTTACAAGCTCACAATGCGTCAGTAGATTGACATGTTGAACTATTCCAGTTTACAAGCTCACAATGCGTCAGTAGATTGACATGTTGAACTATTCCAGTTTACAAGCTCACAATGCGTCAGTAGATTGACATGTTGAACTATTCCAGTTTACAAGCTCACAATGCGTCAGTAGATTGTCTACAAGCTCACAATGCGTCAGTAGATTGACATGTTGAACTATTCCAGTTTACAAGCTCACAATGCGTCAGTAGATTGACATGTTGAACTATTCCAGTTTACAAGCTCACAATGCGTCAGTAGATTGACATGTTGAACTATTCCAGTTTACAAGCTCACAATGCGTCAGTAGATTGACATGTTGAACTATTCCAGTTTACAAGCTCACAATGCGTCAGTAGATTGACATGTTGAACTATTCCAGTTTACAAGCTCACAATGCGTCAGTAGATTGACATGTTGAACTATTCCAGTTTACAAGCTCACAATGCGTCAGTAGATTGACATGTTGAACTATTCCAGTTTACAAGCTCACAATGCGTCAGTAGATTGACATGTTGAACTATTCCAGTTTACAAGCTCACAATGCGTCAGTAGATTGACATGTTGAACTATTCCAGTTTACAAGCTCACAATGCGTCAGTAGATTGACATGTTGAACTATTCCAGTTTACAAGCTCACAATGCGTCAGTAGATTGACATGTTGAACTATTCCAGTTTACAAGCTCACAATGCGTCAGTAGATTGACATGTTGAACTATTCCAGTTTACAAGCTCACAATGCGTCAGTAGATTGACATGTTTAACTATTCCAGTTTACAAGCTCACAATGCGTCAGTAGATTGACATGTTGAACTATTCCAGTTTACAAGCTCACAATGCGTCAGTAGATTGACATGTTGAACTATTCCAGTTTACAAGCTCACAATGCGTCAGTAGATTGACATGTTGAACTATTCCAGTTTACAAGCTCACAATGCGTCAGTAGATTGACATGTTGAACTATTCCAGTTTACAAGCTCACAATGCGTCAGTAGATTGTCTACAAGCTCACAATGCGTCAGTAGATTGACATGTTGAACTATTCCAGTTTACAAGCTCACAATGCGTCAGTAGATTGACATGTTGAACTATTCCAGTTTACAAGCTCACAATGCGTCAGTAGATTGACATGTTGAACTATTCCAGTTTACAAGCTCACAATGCGTCAGTAGATTGACATGTTGAACTATTCCAGTTTACAAGCTCACAATGCGTCAGTAGATTGACATGTTGAACTATTCCAGTTTACAAGCTCACAATGCGTCAGTAGATTGACATGTTGAACTATTCCAGTTTACAAGCTCACAATGCGTCAGTAGATTGACATGTTGAACTATTCCAGTTTACAAGCTCACAATGCGTCAGTAGATTGACATGTTGAACTATTCCAGTTTACAAGCTCACAATGCGTCAGTAGATTGACATGTTGAACTATTCCAGTTTACAAGCTCACAATGCGTCAGTAGATTGACATGTTGAACTATTCCAGTTTACAAGCTCACAATGCGTCAGTAGATTGACATGTTGAACTATTCCAGTTTACAAGCTCACAATGCGTCAGTAGATTGACATGTTGAACTATTCCAGTTTACAAGCTCACAATGCGTCAGTAGATTGACATGTTTAACTATTCCAGTTTACAAGCTCACAATGCGTCAGTAGATTGACATGTTGAACTATTCCAGTTTACAAGCTCACAATGCGTCAGTAGATTGACATGTTGAACTATTCCAGTTTACAAGCTCACAATGCGTCAGTAGATTGACATGTTGAACTATTCCAGTTTACAAGCTCACAATGCGTCAGTAGATTGACATGTTGAACTATTCCAGTTTACAAGCTCACAATGCGTCAGTAGATTGTCTACAAGCTCACAATGCGTCAGTAGATTGACATGTTGAACTATTCCAGTTTACAAGCTCACAATGCGTCAGTAGATTGACATGTTGAACTATTCCAGTTTACAAGCTCACAATGCGTCAGTAGATTGACATGTTGAACTATTCCAGTTTACAAGCTCACAATGCGTCAGTAGTTTGACATGTTGAACTATTCCAGTTTACAAGCTCACAATGCGTCAGTAGATTGACATGTTGAACTATTCCAGTTTACAAGCTCACAATGCGTCAGTAGATTGACATGTTGAACTATTCCAGTTTACAAGCTCACAATGCGTCAGTAGATTGACATGTTGAACTATTCCAGTTTACAAGCTCACAATGCGTCAGTAGATTGACATGTTGAACTATTCCAGTTTACAAGCTCACAATGCGTCAGTAGATTGACATGTTGAACTATTCCAGTTTACAAGCTCCCAATGCGTCAGTAGATTGACATGTTGAACTATTCCAGTTTACAAGCTCACAATGCGTCAGTAGATTGACATGTTGAACTATTCCAGTTTACAAGCTCACAATGCGTCAGTAGATTGACATGTTGAACTATTCCAGTTTACAAGCTCACAATGCGTCAGTAGATTGACATGTTGAACTATTCCAGTTTACAAGCTCCCAATGCGTCAGTAGATTGACATGTTGAACTATTCCAGTTTACAAGCTCACAATGCGTCAGTAGATTGACATGTTGAACTATTCCAGTTTACAAGCTCACAATGCGTCAGTAGATTGACATGTTGAACTATTCCAGTTTACAAGCTCACAATGCGTCAGTAGATTGACATGTTGAACTATTCCAGTTTACAAGCTCACAATGCGTCAGTAGATTGACATGTTGAACTATTCCAGTTTACAAGCTCACAATGCGTCAGTAGATTGACATGTTGAACTATTCCAGTTTACAAGCTCACAATGCGTCAGTAGATTGACATGTTGAACTATTCCAGTTTACAAGCTCACAATGCGTCAGTAGATTGACATGTTGAACTATTCCAGTTTACAAGCTCACAATGCGTCAGTAGATTGGCATGTTGAACTATTCCAGTTTACAAGCTCACAATGCGTCAGTAGATTGGCATGTTGAACTATTCCAGTTTACAAGCTCCCAATGCGTCAGTAGATTGACATGTTGAACTATTCCAGTTTACAAGCTCACAATGCGTCAGTAGATTGTCTACAAGCTCACAATGCGTCAGTAGATTCCAGTCATGTTGAACTATTCCAGTTTACAAGCTCACAATGCGTCAGTAGATTGACATGTTGAACTATTCCAAAAAGTTTATCAAAAATTGTAAAGCATACGGGGTTTGGGATAATGGGTTCAGCGTGTGACAAAAATGGAGCCATTCTACGAGTGTGGTGCATTGTGGGTCATAACCCTAACCCTGTGGGTCTAACCCTAACCCTAACCCTAACCCTAACCTAACCCTAACCCTAACCCTATTAGTGAACCGTTGTGGGTCATATTAGTGAGCCGGTCGGTCAGACGGTTGTTCACCAATATAATACAATATAAATGGAGCCATTCTACTAGTGTTGTGCATTGTGGGTCATATTAGTGAACCGTTCGGTCATATTAGTGAACCGTTCTGTCAGACGGTTGTTCACCAATATAATACAATATAAATGGAGCCATTCTACAAGTGTTGTGCATTGTGGGTCATATTAGTGAACCGTTCTGTCAGACGGTTGTTCACCAATATAATACAATATAAATGGAGCCATTCTACTAGTGTTGTGCATTGTGGGTCATATTAGTGAACCGTTCTGTCAGACGGTTGTTCACCAATATAATCTGTTCATTCTGTTCATTTAGGTAGTTGCTATAGGATACCTGTACAGACCCAGTAGCCTAGTAGTCACTCGACTCATTCAATCACATTCCATACCAACAGCGGAACACCACTCTATTGGCTGAGCCGTCCTTACAGGCTATTGGAAAACCACTCTATTGGCTGAGCCGTCCTTACAGGCTATTGGAACACCACTCTATTGGCTGAGCCGTCCTTACAGGCTATTGGAACACCACTCTATTGGCTGAGCCGTCCTTACAGGCTATTGGATTTTTTCACACACACTTGGTTACAAGTAAAAAGTATAGAGTGGTGCATTGCACCACTTAAAAGTATGGTATGAAAAAAACTGAAACTAAAACTTTTTACAAAAATAAAAACACAGTTAAATGTAGACCTACCTCATCCTTCTCAGCTGTGGACAGTTAACACAGGAGTTAAATGTAGACCTACCTCATCCTACTCAGCTATGGACAGTTAACACAGGAGTTAAATGTACTCCTTGAATTCATAGAAGACAGTAAATAATTTGATGACAAATTATAGAACTTGTGCAGTTGTCAAGATAATTTCACAAGAACACTTGCAACGAGACAGATTGGCAGAAAGTAATATAGGAAGTAGTTAAGTAATGCAGAAAGAAAAGTGTGATATATTAGATTTTATGTTAAGTAATATATTTATATTACAAGTTGCACTGCATTTTGGTAATATATATTACGTAATATATTAAATTACGTAGTGCACATGTCCCAACACTGCTTAGGAGACCATTTGTAGGCTTTGTAGTCCATTTGTAGGCTTTGTAGTCCATGTCGCCTATAAAGTGGCAACGGAAGTTTGTGTATCTTCGTAAATATAGTATCTTTGACACAGAGCTCTCTCTCTGTGTGTGTGTGTGTGTGTGTGTGTGTGTGTGTGTGTGTGTGTGTGTGTGTGTGTGTGTGTGTGTGTGTGTGTGTGTGTGTGTGTGTGTGTGTGTGTGTGTGTGTGCGTGCGCGTGCGTGCGTGCGTGCGTGTGTGTGTGCGCGTGCGTGCGTGTGTGTGCGCGTGCGTGCGCGTGCGCGTGCGTGCGTGTGCGTGCGTGTGTGTACAGGGGCCAGTCGATGTGTGATGACACATGCTCAGAGCTCCAGAGGATGGCTGCCATGGATAGGAGGAGCTCTGTGAGGGGAGGACGAGGAGCTCTGTCTAGGTTGGTTAGTTAGTTAGTTAGTTAGTTTATAACTAAATAACTATTATTCTGTCTCTGAGGGGAGGACGAGGAGCTCTGTCTAGGTTGGTTAGTTAGTTAGTTAGTTAGTTTATAACTAAATAACTATTATTCTGTCTCTGAGAGGAGGACGAGGAGCTCTGTCTAGGTTGGTTAGTTAGTTAGTTAGTTAGTTTATAACTAAATAACTATTATTCTGTCTCTGAGAGGAGGACGAGGAGCTCTGTCTAGGTTGGTTAGTTAGTTAGTTTATAACTAAATAACTATTATTCTGTCTTATATTCTTTTATTATTCTGTCTCTGTCTGGTCACTATATTCTTTTATTATTCTGTCTCTGTCTGGTCACTATATTCTTTTATTATTCTGTCTCTGTCTGGTCACTATATTCTTTTATTATTCTGTCTCTGTCCTGGTCACTATATTCTTTTATTATTGTCTCTGTCTGGTCACTATATTCTTTTATTATTGTCTCTGTCCAGGTCACTATATTCTTTTATTATTCTGTCTCTGTCTGGTCACTATATTCTTTTATTATTCTGTCTCTGTCTGGTCACTATATTCTTTTATTATTGTCTCTGTCTGGTCACTATATTCTTTTATTATTGTCTCTGTCTGGTCACTATATTCTTTTATTATTCTGTCTCTGTCTGGTCACTATATTCTTTTATTATTCTGTCTCTGTCCTGGTCACTATATTCTTTTATTATTCTGTCTCTGTCCAGGTCACTATATTCTTTTATTATTCTGTCTCTGTCTGGTCACTATATTCTTTTATTATTCTGTCTTATATTCTTTTATTATTCTGTCTCTGTCCTGGTCACTATATTCTTTTATTATTCTGTCTCTGTCCAGGTCACTATATTCTTTTATTATTGTCTCTGTCTGGTCACTATATTCTTTTATTATTGTCTCTGTCTGGTCACTATATTCTTTTATTATTCTGTCTCTGTCTGGTCACTATATTCTTTTATTATTGTCTGGTCACTATATTCTTTTATTATTGTCTCTGTCTGGTCACTATATTCTTTTATTATTGTCTCTGTCCTGGTCACTATATTCTTTTATTATTGTCTCTGTCTGGTCACTATATTCTTTTATTATTGTCTCTGTCTGGTCACTATATTCTTTTATTATTGTCTCTGTCCTGGTCACTATATTCTTTTATTATTCTGTCTCTGTCCAGGTCACTATATTCTTTTATTATTCTGTCTCTGTCTGGTCACTATATTCTTTTATTATTGTCTCTGTCTGGTCACTATATTCTTTTATTATTGTCTCTGTCTGGTCACTATATTCTTTTATTATCCTGTCTCTGTCTGGTCACTATATTCTTTTATTATTCTGTCTCTGTCTGGTCACTATATTCTTTTATTATTCTGTCTCTGTCCAGGTCACTATATTCTTTTATTATTGTCTCTGTCTAGGTCACTATATTCTTTTATTATTGTCTCTGTCCAGGTCACTATATTCTTTTATTATTGTCTCTGTCCAGGTCACTATATTCTTTTATTATTCTGTCTCTGTCTGGTCACTATATTCTTTTATTATTCTGTCTCTGTCCAGGTCACTATATTCTTTTATTATTCTGTCTCTGTCTGGTCACTATATTCTTTTATTATTCTGTCTTATATTCTTTTATTATTCTGTCTCTGTCCTGGTCACTATATTCTTTTATTATTGTCTCTTATATTCTTTTATTATTCTGTCTCTGTCCAGGTCACTATATTCTTTTATTATTCTGTCTCTGTCTGGTCACTATATTCTTTTATTATTCTGTCTCTGTCTGGTCACTATATTCTTTTATTATTGTCTCTGTCCAGGTCACTATATTCTTTTATTATTGTCTCTGTCCAGGTCACTATATTCTTTTATTATTCTGTCTCTGTCCTGGTCACTATATTCTTTTATTATTCTGTCTCTGTCTGGTCACTATATTCTTTTATTATTGTCTCTTATATTCTTTTATTATTCTGTCTCTGTCTGGTCACTATATTCTTTTATTATTCTGTCTCTGTCTGGTCACTATATTCTTTTATTATTGTCTCTTATATTCTTTTATTATTCTGTCTCTGTCTGGTCACTATATTCTTTTATTATTCTGTCTCTGTCTGGTCACTATATTCTTTTATTATTCTGTCTCTGTCCAGGTCACTATATTCTTTTATTCCTTTGTTTCTATGTCAATCAATCAATCAATGAAACTTTATTAAAGACACAAGGTCCATAGTGGCTTGTAAAAAGACACAAACACAAGTACAAAACTCAATTCCGTTGAAGTTGGGACGTTGTGAAAAAGGTCAATAAAAGCAGAATGCATTGATTTGCAAATCGTTTTCAACCTCTATTCAGTTGAATACACCACAAAGACAATATATTTAATGTTCAAACTGATAAACTTTATTGTTTTTTTTAAATTATACAATCTTTTGTAAATTGATCGCTGCAACACGTGCCAAAAAAGTTGGGACGGGGGCAGCAAAAGACTGGGAAAGGTCATGAATGCACAAATAACGCCTGTTTGGAACATTCCACAGGTTAATTTTAAACAGTTTAATATCGTGATTGGGTATAACAGGACCATCCCAGTCGTTCACAATCAAAGATGGGGCGAGGTTCACCACTTTGTGAAAAATTCTGTGAGAAAATCATTCAACGGTTTAAAAACAATGTTTTTCAACATTCAATTGCAAAGAATTTGGTGATTCCATCATCTACAGTCCATAATATAATCAAAACATTCAAAGAATCTGAAGAACTTTCTATACTAAAGCGACAAGGCTGAAAACCAACACCGAACACTGACCTTTGATCCCTCAGGTGGCTCTGCATTAAAAACTGACATCATTGTGTAAGGGATATTACTGTGTGGACCAGTAGCGTAGGGAGCAGAGGATGGGCCCCGGTGCAAGAATATTTTGTGGGCCCCTATGGCCCCTACCATTGCCATAAACGAGCAACTCGTACGCATGTGCGCGCACAAACACACACTACAGCTATACTGTATACAGTAGACTAACAAACGTGCCTGGCTACACAATTATTCCATTCATTTTCATTGATCTTTATTGGCAAATGGCCATGAAAACCACACACACACACACACACACACACACACACACACACACACACACACACACACACACACACACACAGACACACACACACACACACACACACACACACACACAGCATTTTCAGAACCATAACAACATGGACAGATGCCAAGCTCTATCTCTATCCTCCATCATTACTAATATCTAACAGCCTGCCCTGACCTGGGCTCAAACATGATGTCCCCAAACTATTACATTCACACATTCACATTATATCCAACACCAACAAAGCTGGTATGCACTTCCACAGTATAAGCAACAAGCATCAAGAACACAGCACATTAAAGACAGCAAACTGACCGCATTCATGAATGTGATGTGACTGTGTACTCACTCATTAGAAGGTCATTTTACGGGTAGTGGAGATGTATTTTTCAGAGAAAGACTTTTTTGTTGTCTCTGAGAAACGGTCCGGCAGGGTTAGTCTTATCGGTATGCGGTGTCATGTCGTATAATCCTCAATCTGTGCTGGGGATTCGGGGTTCATTAGGCTCTGCAACGCGGCGGGGACATTCATTTTCACCGACACTGTGTCCGTGCGTGGCCGCGTGGAGAACTATCACGGGGCAGTTGTGTTGCTGAACTCGTTGGCGACTCGAGTCCAGCGTGTCGCCGCTCTGTGAGGCAGGATCTGGGGTAGCTGCTAGTGCCCGGTGCCGGGTGGGGCTGCAGGTGATCGATGCTGATACAAACTTGTCCAATTTGGTCATTTTAGCTTAATTTACGCTTCCCGCTGCCGGCTGCTCTCTTTCCATTCCCCTTTGGAACCACTTTCATGACTTTTCTTGAACATGACACTTTGCTACGCCGATGCTTCAATTCAATCCACTCGCGCTTTTTTTTTGTAGTTGACACTTTTTTTTGTTTTATTTTGTTTTAAGAGGAACTGACATCAGAACACATTCACACGTGAGTGACAGTTCACAGGTACCAATCTGATTGGACAATATCGTTACCCCTCCCACTGCTAGGCCCAGCCACTCTCAGCGTTTAACCCCCTAACGACCGGCCACAGGTCCATATGTAGTCGCAGGGGCCCGCTGTCAGCAGCCTTTCTTTTCTTTTTCCCCCTTCCCTCTCAGTAGGCCCCCAAGGGGGCTGGGCCCCGGTGCACCGCACCAGCGGCACCGGCGATAAATACGCGTCTGGTGTGGATTCAGGAACAGAAACTGACACCATTGTCAGTTTACATAATTTGTCGCTACACCTGCGAGTGCAAGTTAAAACTCTACCATGACAAGCAAAGCCATACATCAGAAAGGTTGGTTTGAAAAACAACCAGAAAAACAAAAAGTGTGCTGTGGTCTGATGAGTCTACATTTCTAATGATAGTGGACATTTCTGGTTGTTTTTCTGGTTGTTTTTTCAAACCAACCTTTCTGATGTATGGCTTTGCTGTAATGGGTCAGGTAGGAAAGTTAATATGAAGTAATAAAATAGAGTTTTTAGCAGTTTTTTTAAAACAAACAACTGATTCAACATTTTTAAAGGCATGGCAGGGTGTTCCACAGCGTCGGGGGGACGACTGCCAAAGGCCCGGACACGCTTTGTTTTTAGTTTGGTCACTGGTATGTGTAGCAGGCCTTGATCTGACCACCTGAGCGGTCCTGAGTTTATTTTAAGGACTAGCAATTCAGCTATGTAAGCAGAAGCCAAGCCATTTAATGCTTTATAGGTGGTTAATATTTTAAAATCGATTCTAGCTTTAATTGTCAGCCAATGCAGAGAGGTCAGTATGGGGGTGATATGTGCCCTACGGTTTGTCTTAGTGGTAACCTAGCTGAAAGGGTACTGTGCTTTTCACTGGGCTAAAGTTGACGCTTATCCATCTTGTCCCGTAGGGGGAAATGTGAAAGACATTCAGTTATGACCAAAACACCAGGGTTTTAACCATGATTACAGTATCTTATGGTGTGGTTTTAACCATGATTACAGTATCTTATGGTGTGGTTTTAACCATGATTACAGTATCTTATGGTGTGGTTTTAACCATGATTACAGTATCTTATGGTGTGGTTTTAACCATGATTACAGTATCTTATGGTGTGGTTTTAACCATGATTACACCATCTCATGGTGTGGTTTTAACCATGAACAATACAATACTCACAGAACCCAATGCTCTCATGTCACCTGAAATGGTTTGGTCCCTGGTGATATAATTATACCGTATCTAATGGTATAAACGATATGTCACCAAATCCTAACACTCTGAGAACAAGTGGGCTGGAAACACTGCCCGCAAACACGGCAGCGCTTCGTATCTACTCAAGAGAGGCCCTGCTCGCCCTCCAATCTAGAGGGAGTACTCCGCCAGCAAACCTCCCTGAGGCCGTGGCCAGCAGCTCTGCCGGGGGACCAGGCGGAGGAAGAGGGGAAAGAAAGGAGGCGTCCGGCAACGAGTCCGCAGGAGAGGAAACAGACCCCCACTACCGTCGATCATCCTGAGCAACGTTCGGTCGCTCCGAAGCAAAATGGATGAGCTTCGGGTACACACAAGATTCAGCCACGAATACCGGGAGGCTAATTTGTTGGTGTTTACGGAAACGTGGCTACGGGAGGACATACCGAACTCTACGTTGGAGCTGGAGGGGTTCTCATCTGCACGGGCTGATCGGGAGGCTACGTCGGGGAAGACCAAAGGAGGAGGACTCAGTGTGTATGTGAGTAACAGATGGTGTAGCCAGTACACAATAAGAGAAAAGTTTTGCGATCCGGACATTGAACTGCTCTGTCTCTCTCTGAGACCGTTCTACCTCCCGAGGGAGTTTGGTAACATTGTGATATGCGCTGCTTATGTACCACCTAGTGCTAATGCGGCTAGGGCTGCAAACAGGCTAGCTGACTATGTTCATTCACAAATGCAACGCACTCCTGGAGCTCCTATATTCGCATTAGGGGACCTAAATCACTGCAGACTGGAGCCAGTTCTGTCTGGATTCTACCAATATGTAAAATGTGGTACTAGGAAAAGCAATGTGTTGGATAAATGTTATGGTAATGTCAAAGATGCGTTTAGAGCTAAGGCTCTTCCTCCCCTCGCAAACTCTGACCACTCGACTGTTCAGCTTATGCCTACCTATAAAACTGCCCTAAAGTCAACTAAACCTGTTCAAAAAACTGTGTTGCAGTGGACTGAGGACAGTGTGGAGTCGCTGAAAGGCTGCTTCCTATGTACGGATTGGAGCATCTTTCACAACTTGGAATTGAACGAGGCTACAGAGACTATGTCGGACTACATTAGCTTCTGTGTGGACAATGTTGTCCCAAAAAAGACCATTCTTCACTTCCCTAACAACAAGCCTTACATTACCAAGGAGGTAAAAGCCTGTATAAACAAGAAGAAGGTGGCTTTTAATAATGGGGATAGGGGGGGCATGGTTGTGGCTCAAAAGGAGCTAAATATCATGCTGTCACAGGCCAGACGAAACCACCGTGCAGCTCTGGAAGAGAGTGTTGGCACAATGAACTCTAAAGGGTTATGGGACCATATGAAAAAAATAACGAACATGAACCCAAAACGAAATTCTATTGTCACACTGGATGAACTGAGCAGAGCCAATGAATTAAATGACTTTTTCCTTCGACACAACACTGATGCTTCGGTGCAGGTGTCTATGAACTATAATGTTGATTCTATCGTGTGCAACACTACGGACCGCATCCTTATTGACCCCAAAGATGTTGAGAGTGTATTCAGGGGGGTAAGCAATAAAAAGTCAATAGGACCGGATGGCCTGCCAGCCCTTTTATTAAAAATGTGCTCTGTAGAACTGGCGGATGCTTGGTGCCCTATTTTTCAACAGTCTATAGATCTACATATTGTGCCTGACTTGTGGAAAAAGTCGTTGATAATTCCTGTACCCAAAGTCTCTTGCCCTGTGGTGGATAAAGACTTTAGACCTATTGCTTTAACTTGTGGGGTCATGAAATGTTTTGAGAGAATTATCGTAAATACTCTCAAGACACAGATAGCTCCTGTCATGGATCCTCTTCAATTTGCCTATAGGGCTGGGCGCAGTACTGAGGATGCAGTGGCCAGTATAACCCACTTGATCAGCAAGCATCTGGAGGAACCTAAAGCTTATGCACGTGTTCTCTTTGCAGACTTTAGTTCTGCGTTTGATACGGTTAGCCCTACGCTGCTGGTCAAAAAACTAAACACCATGAATGTTAATCCTTTCATCATCAGATGGTTCCATTCCTTGTTAACCAATAGGTCTCAACAGGTTAAGGTCAATTCTGTACTCTCTACTCCTAAGCCATGCTGTACTGGTGTGCCACAAGGGGGGGTGAGTTCACCTTTCCTGTTCACTGCCTACACTAATGACTGCAGAAGTAGTCAGCCCAACAATTATATTTTTAAGTTTTCTGACGACACTGTCATTGTGAGCCTACTGTGGGGTACTGAACATCCTGAGGGATACATTAGAGAGATCAACTGCTTCAAAGACTGGTGTGAAAATAGTTACCTCATGTTAAATCCCACAAAAACGAAAGAGATGATCTTCGATCCAAAAGGTGTTGGCACCCATGAACCAGTTGTAATTGGCAATACTGAAATAGAGCAGGTAGCCTCATACAAATACTTGGGAATTTACATGGACAACCAGCTGAAATGGAATGTACACGTGGACAATTTGTGCAGCAAACTGGCACAACGCCTGCACTTCCTCCGCAGGCTAAGGTTGTTCGGAGTCAGTATGGGGATAATGTCCACTTTTTATGATGCAGTGTTGGGCAGTGTAATCAGATATGGTATGGCAGCCTGGTTTGGAACACTGTCTGTTCAACTTAAATCTAGAATATCAAAAATGGAGTATACAGCCATGAAGGTAATTGGCAGGAAGGACTCTCCTTCACTACAGTCTATCTTTGAGAAAGCAGTGATCAGTCTAGCAAACAGGGTGTTGTCTGATCCTACACATATCCTGTTCACAGAATACGAGCTGCTACCTTCCGGCAGGCGATATAGAGCATATCGATGCAAAGGAAATCGCCTCAAACTTTCTTTTCTTCCTACTTCGATTGTCCTATTGAACAGTCATCATGCTCTCACATGATGAGTGTTGGATAGGGCTCTGTGGGGTGGGTTTTAGTCCAGGACTTGAGGGTTGTTGTTTCCTTTTTGTACTTCTTATATATTGCTTCTTTTAAAGGTGAACTGTCAATTGCACTTTAAATCTTTTGTACAATGCTGCTAGTGTGTTTTATGTATTAATGTATGTCCTACGTACAGTATGTTTTAATGCTGCTATGTATTTGCTGCACTTTTGCCCAAGGCAAATTTCCCTCAGGGGACAATAAAGTATATCTCATCTCATCTCATCTCATCTCAATATCTGTTTCTATAGGCTAGTTAGCATGGTGCTAACTCTCAGAGAATGTGTTTCACAGGCTAGTTAGCATGGTGCTAACTCTCAGAGAATGTGTTTCACAGGCTAGTTAGCATGGTGCTAACTCTCAGAGAATGTGTTCCACAGGCTAGTTAGCATGGTGCTAACTCTCAGAGAATGTGTTTTACAGGTTAGTTAGCATGGTGCTAACTCTCAGAGAATGTGTTTCACAGGCTAGTTAGCATGGTGCTAACTCTCAGAGAATGTGTTTCACAGGCTAGTTAGCATGGCGCTAACTCTCAGAGAATGTGTTTTACAGGTTAGTTAGCATGGTGCTAACTCTCAGAGAATGTGTTTTATAGGCTAGTTAGCATTGTGATGATGTGTTTTACAGGCTAGTTAGCATTGTGATAATGTGTTTTACTGGCTAGTTAGCATTGTGATAATGTGTTTTACTGGCTAGTTAGCATGGTGCTAAATCTCAGAGAATGTGTTTTACAGGCTAGTTAGCATTGTGATAATGTGTTTCTACAGGTTAGTTAGCATGGTGTTAACTCTCAGAGAATGTGTTTCACAGGCTAGTTAGCATGGTGCTAACTCAGAATGTGTTTTACAGGCTAGTTAGCATGGTGCTAACTCTCAGAGAATGTGTTTCACAGGCTAGTTAGCATGGTGCTAACTCTCAGAGAATGTGTTTCACAGGCTAGTTAGCATGGTGCTAACTCTCAGAGAATGTGTTTCACAGGCTAGTTAGCATGGCGCTAACTCTCAGAGAATGTGTTTAACAGGCTAGTTAGCATGGCGCTAACTCTCAGAGAATGTGTTTAACAGGCTAGTTAGCATGGTGCTAACTCTCAGAGAATGTGTTTTACAGGCTAGTTAGCATTGTGATATTGTGTTTTACAGGCTAGTTAGCATGGCGCTAACTCTCAGAGAATGTGTTTAACAGGCTAGTTAGCATGGTGCTAACTCTCAGAGAATGTGTTTTACAGGCTAGTTAGCATTGTGATATTGTGTTTTACAGGCTAGTTAGCATGGTGCTAACTCTCAGAGAATGTGTTTTACAGGCTAGTTAGCATTGTGATAATGTGTTTTACTGGCTAGTTAGCATTGTGATAATGTGTTTTACAGGCTAGTTAGCATTGTGATAATGTGTTTTACAGGCTAGTTAGCATGGTGCTAACTCTCAGAATGTGTTTTACAGGTTAGTTAGCATTGTGATAATGTGTTTTACAGGTTAGTTAGCATTGTGATAATGTGTTTCTACAGGCTAGTTAGCATGGTGCTAGCCTGGTCTAGCCCTCAATGATTTTGGCCTTGGGGGGCGGGGGTGTCGTGGGATCCACACGGCGGAAGTGCTGCGCTCTGATTTGATCTCACTAACGTGTCGTCATCTCCGGCCCCTCCCCCGCCCGTCCACTGCTGTTCTACGTCACATCATTTAGAGCGACGCCCACCCCGGAAGGTTGACACGCCCCTCAAGGCCACTTTCCAACGCGCGTTAGTCCAGGCTTTCCGTTTTCGCGCAAGGCGAACGAAAATGAAAGCCTGGGTGTCGAGGCTAGCATGGTGCTAACTCTCAGAGAATGTGTTTCTACAGGTTAGTTAGCATGGTGCTAACTCTCAGAGAATGTGTTTTACAGGCTAGTTAGCATTGTGATAATGTGTTTCTACAGGTTAGTTAGCATGGTGCTAACTCTCAGAGAATGTGTTTTACAGGTTAGTTAGCATGGTGCTAACTCTCAGAATGTGATTTTTACAGGTTAGTTAGCATTGTGATAATGTGTTTTACAGGTTAGTTAGTTTCTATTTATAGTGGCTCATAGGAATAGACTATGTGACAACCGGGTATAGTCTGGTGACCACCGGAGAGACGGGTGACAGCCGGAATGTAGACGGCACCCGGGTGAGCAGTATGGGTTAGCGCCCCAGCCTGTGTCCTCCGTGAGGAGGAAGCCCAAAAACCTTGGTGAGGCCGTTAGGAGGGCCATTATGATTCACTGCTCCTGAATGAAATGTCTGGAGCTGGGAGTCTGGTGCAACGCACAGGTCCTGCGCCAACCTGGTGAGAGCAGGAGCAGACCTGGTGAGACGTAGGAGGGGTCTGGACAGGAGTCAACCCACAGAGCCTAGTCCTTCCATGTGCCAGAGTATGGTTCTCCCAGTCCCGGTAGAGTAGTTCTGGAGCAGTGGATTGTGTGGCCTTGGGTCTTTCCCTAGTGGACTGACCGAGAGTAGCTACTGGGACGTAAGTCGGGACTTGATCAACCCCGGCTGGGTCGCCTGAGTGAGGGGTATGATGTTGCGAGACCCGAAACCCCAATGACCTTAGGATACATCACTGAGGATACGTCCCAGTTGCATCCATGCGATGTATCTTTAAGCATTGTGATAATGTGTTTCTACAGGCTAGTTGGCATGGTGCTAACTCTCAGAGAATGTGTTTCTACAGGTTAGTTAGCATGGTGCTAACTCTCAGAGAATGTGTTTCTACAGGCTAGTTAGCATGGTGCTAACTCTCAGAGAATGTGTTTCTACAGGCTAGTTAGCATGGTGCTAACTCTCAGAGAATGTGTTTTACAGGTTAGTTAGCATGGTGCTAACTCTCAGAGAATGTGTTTCTACAGGTTAGTTAGCATGGTGCTAACTCTCAGAGAATGTGTTTAACAGGCTAGTTAGCATGGCGCTAACTCTCAGAGAATGTGTTTAACAGGCTAGTTAGCATGGCGCTAACTCTCAGAGAATGTGTTTCTACAGGCTAGTTAGCATGGTGCTAACTCTCAGAGAATGTGTTTTACAGGTTAGTTAGCATGGTGCTAACTCTCAGAGAATGTGTTTCTACAGGTTAGTTAGCATGGTGCTAACTCTCAGAGAATGTGTTTCTACAGGCTAGTTAGCATGGTGCTAACTCTCAGAGAATGTGTTTCTACAGGCTAGTTAGCATGGTGCTAACTCTCAGAGAATGTGTTTCTACAGGCTAGTTAGCATTGTGATAATGTGTTTCTACAGGCTAGTTAGCATGGTGCTAACTCTCAGAGAATGTGTTTCTACAGGCTAGTTAGCATGGTGCTAACTCTCAGAGAATGTGTTTTACAGGTTAGTTAGCATGGTGCTAACTCTCAGAGAATGTGTTTCTACAGGCTAGTTAGCATTGTGATAATGTGTTTCTACAGGCTAGTTAGCATGGTGCTAACTCTCAGAGAATGGGCTCATAAAGGTTTAAATGAAGAGGCGGAGCGTCCAGACTCCTTCCTGGAGCGTTTCAGAGGCCCCGCCCCCTTGGACCTGCAAGCCCCGCCCAGCAGATTCAGCCACGCCCACACAGACTCCGACACAGACGGCAGAGCGGCCAGACAGGGGTGAGAAACACACACACACACACACACACACACACACACACACACACACACACACACGTACAACACACACACACACACACACACACACACACACACACGTACAACACACACACACACACACACACACACACACACACACACACACACACACACACACACACACACGTGCATGTATGCATGCATGTAGAACACACATGCACACGCATGCATGTATGTAGAACACACATGCACACGCATGTATGCATGCATGTAGAACACACATGCACACGCATGCATGTATGTAGAACACACATGCATGTATGTAGAACACACATGCATGTATGTAGAACACACATGCATGTATGTAGAACACACATGCATGTATGTAGAACACACATGCATGTATGTAGAACACACATGCATGTATGTAGAACAAGCACAAACACCATCATTACAGTAGTAAGGGTTAGGGTTAGGGTTAGTGCTAACCCTAACTGTAGCACAAACACCATCATTACAGTAGTAAGGGTTAGGGTTAGGGTTAGTGCTAACCCTAACCCTAACTGTAGCACAAACACCATCATTACAGTAGTAAAATGATCACAGCAGTTCTTTAGGGTTTTACTGTTATTTTTCATTTTAGTTTACTTTTAGTTTTTACTTTTTATTTTCTAATTCAGTTTTTAAAGTGAGTTTTCTGGTTTTTATTTTGGAAGTTAAGTTAAGTTGTTTTGGATTTTATTTTCAGTTATTTAGTCTTTTCATGCTTTAATTTATTTGTCAGTCAGTAGAACCCCCAAAATATACCATTTAATAAGCGGAAGGTATGTAAATGTTGCTTAAAAACTAAAACTCAGGGTATTTTGTCTATATTTTCATTTAGTTTCAGTTAGTTTTGTGACCATACAATACAGTCTCAGTTTAGTTATCATTTATTTTTAAATGTATTTTTAGTTTTGATGAGTTTCAATTAAATGTTTTTGATTCTAGTTTTTTTGCTTTTAGTTAGTTTTAGTTAAAGGGGAATTCCACCCATTTTCATTTTTTTCTGGGAGGCTGCAGAATGATTTCTCTGTCCTTTTGTTTGTTTGCGCTGCTCCCAGGAAGCGTCGCTGCAACCTGCTGGTTCTGTCCCCTTCTGATGATGCGTACTACTACTGGCTGATGCTGATTGGTGCAGCTGTGCTGTATAACTGGAGCCTCCTAGTGGTCAGGTGAGGAACAATGGTGTGCAATCAGAGTCGGACACGTTCCACCAGTCACCTAGTTCTCAGAATTGCGACATTGAGGGGTCAGAAACTGAGCGATCTGCTGTTCAAGCAGACTAAATAGAGACAAACTGGAGTTGGAAATACATTGTTTCCAAAAAGCCTAGCCCAAATAAGTGTGTAACATGAAAATTGTTTGTATAGTTACAATTAAAAGTCTCATTGCTCATATTTTAATAGAATACAGTATAATGTTGGTATTTGACGATATTCGGTATTTGATATTTTTTATAGACCCAGCGATATTACTCGGTATTGTTTTCCAATATCGCGATAAACGATAATACCAATATATTGCCCAAGACTATTAGGGACTGTAAAAGGATCCTAGTAGTGATGTTAGGGACCTTAAAAGGATCCTAGTAGTGATGTTAGGGACCTTTAAAGGATCCTAGTAGTGATTTTAGGGACCTTTAAAGGATCCTAGTAGTGATGTTAGGGACCTTTAAAGGATCCTAGTAGTGATTTTAGGGACCTTTAAAGGATCCTAGTAGTGATGTTAGGGACCTTTAAAGGATCCTAGTAGTGATTTTAGGGACCTTTAAAGGATCCTAGTAGTGATTTTAGGGACCTTTAAAGGATCCTAGTAGTGATGTTAGGGACCTTTAAAGGATCCTAGTAGTGATTTTAGGGACCTTTAAAGGATCCTAGTAGTGATTTTAGGGACCTTTAAAGGATCCTAGTAGTGATTTTAGGGACCTTTAAAGGATCCTTGTAGTGATGTTAGGGACCTTTAAAGGATCCTTGTAGTGATTTTAGGGACCTTTAAAGGATCCTAGTAGTGATTTTAGGGACCTTTAAAGGATCCTAGTAGTGATTTTAGGGACCTTTAAAGGATCCTAGTAGTGATTTTAGGGACCTTTAAAGGATCCTAGTAGTGATGGGGCAGATCTAGGCATGGGAGGGGCAATGCCCAATGTGTTTTTTAGAAACCAATTTTCCGGCAGACTTCAGGCCATCGGAGTGTTAATGAGTTTATAATATTTTGTTCCATCGGCGTTTTCATGACTTTATAATCATTTGTTGATGATGATTTGTTAATAGTGTTAATGAGTTTATAATAATTTAAAAACCATAATGCATGAAAACACAACATGGTGACAGCATGTCTTCTATGCAGTCAATAATTTCTCGACTCAAACTTACTTTGATCAAACTTTGAACTAGTATATTCAGTTTTTCCACTTAATTCAACATGAATATGTTTTTTCTTTCTTTATTAAATAATCCTCCCAGGAGGGGCAAAATCATTTAGTCTAAATGAAATCATTTAGTCTAAAATTTAGTCTAAATGAAATCATTTAGTCTAAATGAAATCATTTAGTATAAATGAAATTATTTAGTATAAATGAAATCATTTAGGATGAATGAAATCATTTAGTATAAATCATTTGGTCGGAGGTGAAGGTTAGATTTAGGCGTATGTTTTACTGAGGTTACACTTAAAGGTCATAACATGAAATTCAAACGTTTTAATTTGTTTAGTGTTTTTGTTGCTCCCATGTGTGTTTTCTATCCCCACAAATTACCTAGTGTGAACAATCATTCTTTCATACTAAGAGCTTTAATATAAAATGCTCTCAGGAACAGCTGGTTTGGTTTTGTCCTCATAATGATGTCATCAATGCATCAATGCTTTGTATAATTCCTGCTCTCCTTCAGTCTGCAGTTCATAATTTACATTTACACTTTGTTCATATTGTTCATTGTTGACATGTAATTTAAACCAGCCTGGTTTTATCTAGCATCACTATTATAATGACTACTATATAATATCCTGCATATCAGCGCCCCCACCACCTCAGGACATTGTGGTACTGCAGCTAAAGTGTCCATACAGAAATGACCAGGACTGGTTATATCATGGTGATTAGAAATAAGCTTGAGGGACATCTATTACATGAAGTATGGAGTATTAAAAACAATTTTAGGATTCCATGTTATTTGCACTTTAAAGCACCTTGGATACAAGCTCTATATAAATTTACCATTTACCATTCAAAGCTCATTCAAAACAGAAGCACATCTTTGCCCTGTTCAATGCTCTTTTCTTTTCTTACCCGCCGAACATGTCCCATTTGGGGGGGCATGTTGGAGGGGCGGCTTCATCACCCAAGTCGCTTCGCGCCACGGGCGATGAAGCCGCACCCATACCATTTTCAGTTCCAGGACTTTTATTAGTGAAGTAAAGCATCAATAATAACATCAGTTGTTGTTGAAGTTGCAACAGACAGCTAGCTAAAAGCTAAAGGTCTGACTCAGAGAGTTTTCTATTTTCAATGATGAAATGCTGTTGGTTTAGTGGTGACACAGCTGTGTCTCACACTGCAGACTGTAGGTCTGCTGTTCATTCATTCATTCATTCATTCATTCATTCATTCATTCATTCATTCATTCATGATAAACATACATAGTCAGGCAAATCTTTTCTCTTTCTGATTTAATAGTGAGGGGGGGGGGTGGCTTAAAGGGGGACTCCACCCATTTTCAACATTTTACTATGTCATTGATATACCTTCAAGGTGTTGTGTTGTGTGGACATGATAAAAGTTTCCCCATTCTGTGTTCCCAAGAAATGGAGGTCTGAAGAAAATCACTAACATCTTGATGACATCATCAAGATGTATTTTCACCATGTTAATGGATTTCTTTAGACACTTCTTTTTTCTGAGAGCGTACAAATGAACCATTTGGACAAACTTCAGGGTTCATTTATGTGGTGTACTTTTTGGCTTTAGAACAGTATACATTTCCTTTACATGGATCATAACAACAATAAGTCACATTTTAAGAATTTTATTGGAAAACAACAACAAAACAAACAACAAAATGAAAATCACATTGACATTTTAATTGATTTCTGTACAAACAGTCTGGTGTGAATGTAATTGGCTTATTTTTACAGCAGTGTATCATTTCATATTAGAAGCTTTTTGAAATGCTGTCATATATAGCCTACTTTTAATATATTCTTTCAAATAGAGAAAGAAAATGCATGTGCTTTTTTAATTCATCAATTTTCTCCTTGCTCTCATACTCGTCCTCGCCATGTTGAGCTTTCTTCGTGTTCTGTTGTCTTCTGGATAGATTATTGTCTTCATACTCCTCATACTCCTCCACACTCATATCTTATTTATCAGTTCTTTGAATTAGTCATGTACAGTGGGGGAAAAGTATTCAGTCAGCCACTAATTCTGCAAATTCTCCCACCTAAAAAGATGAGAGGCCTGGAGCTGTCACTGGACAACATGGACTTTCAACTCCTCCAAAGATTCTCTATGGGGTTGAGATGTGCTGGGACAGTGAGGCCGTCAACGTATACATGTGTGTGCGAAATGGAGAATAACAAGAACAACAAAAGTTTGTCATTACTTTTGTTGGCAATGACAGAGGTCAAACATTTTCTGTAGGTCTTCAAAGGGTGTCCACACACTGTTGATGGTGTGTTGGTCCATTCCTCTATGCAGATCTCTTCCAGAGCAGTGATGTTTGGGGATGTCACTGGACAACATGGACTTTCAACTCCCTCCAAAGAGTCTCTATGGGGTTGAGATGTGGAGACTGGCTAGATCACTCCGGGACCTTGAGATGCTTCTTACGAAGACACTTCTTCATTACCCGGGTGGTGTTTGGGCTCACGGTCATGCTGAAAGACCCTGCCACGTTTCATCTCCAGCGCGCTTGCTGGTGGAAGGAGGTTTTCACTCAGAATCCCACCATACATGGTCCCATTCATTCTTTCCTTTACATGGATCAGTTGTCCTGGTCCCCCTGTAGAGAAACAGCCCCAAAGCATGACACTTCCACCCCCATGCTTCACAGGGGGCCGTGTCTAGGTTCCCTCGGCTCTATGTTACCTCACTATGCCTAAACCTTACCCTAAACTTAACCTCAGTAAAACTATGCCTAAACCTTACCCTCACCCTAAACTTAACCTCAGTAAAACTATGCCTAAACCTTACCCTCACCCTAATGTTAACCTCAGTAAAACTATGCCTAAACCTAACCCTCACCCTAAACTTAACCTCAGTAAAACTATGCCTAAACCTTACCCTCACCCTAATGTTAACCTCAGTAAAACTATGCCTAAACCTAACCCTCACCCTAAACTTAACCTCAGTAAAACTATGCCTAACCCTTGAGGGAACATAGACATGACCCCCTTCTGGGAAGGTATGGTGTTCTTTGGATGCAACTCTGCATTCTTTCTCCTCCAAACACGAGAAGACCATAAAAAAGACCATATGACATTCTCTCATTCCTTGTCTGTATCATCCAAATGCTCTCTAGCAAATATCAGACAGGCCTGTACATGTCCAAAATAGAACTTGAAAAAGTTCTATTTTGGACAGCCCCGTCTGACATTTGCTATAGAGAGCATTTCAGTGTTTCCCCCAGCGCTTTAATACTAAGGCGGCCGCCAGAGTAAAACCCGCCCCCGCCTTGCCTACCTTCCCCCCAAAAAAACAAAACAAACAAAAAAAAAAAACAAGAAACCAGAGTTAAAGTTAAAATGTGTCGTTCATACAACGCATGCCGCATGATGAGCCTGTAGATCAGTTATATTTCGCATGCGACGCTGCCTCGGCTCGCTAACACTGTTCCGCGCACCTAGGGCACGCGTGCCAACGTTGGCACGCCGGGTGGAATCGGCTGGCACGCGGCCAGATTCTGAAAGAAGTTTTCCCCCCCCTTTGGTAACAAAATAACTGCATTTCTCTTCAATGTGCACGTTATAAAATAAAGTTTTCTGTGCTAAGGCTTCAAACCGAAATTGCGATTTGAAACCATGCCATTAGCAAATCACAGCGGCCGCGATTATGGATTAATTTAATCAATATTCAACCGGAGCGAATCTGGTCCAGTGTTTCTGTGCTGCGCAATGCCCAATCAGTGTGTCTGCACTAGTGCTTGTGTGCACGAACGCGGAGAAGAGCAAGTTGTTTTGCTCCCAAAGCAGTAAAAAGTCGCGTTGCGCGGCTGTCTGGTTGCTGGTCAACGCATGCCGTCCGTGTCTGCAGTGCCCGCGGACCCCCGGTATGTCAGCCTAACCAGACAACAACCACGCTGAAATTATTGCGTTTCGACTGTTATGTGGCTTCATACAGTTAACGTTAGCCTCTCTGTCAATATTGTTAGCATAACGTTTAGCTCGTGTGTGCTGCTGCTGCTGCTGCTGCGCGCGTGTGTGTGTGTGTGTGTGTGTGTGCGTGCGTGCGTGCGTGCGTGCGTGTGTGTGTGTGTGTGTGTGTGTCGGAGCGGTGTAGTTTGAGCAGAAGGCTCTGAGTTTGAGGGTGACCAGATGTCCCGTTTCTGTGGGACAGTCACAGGGTGACCAGATGTCCTTCTTTGTGTGGCACAGTCTCTCATTTCAAAGGCTTTTCAGTCATCCCACAAATTGAGACCCTGTCCCACATGGTGACTGAGAGACTACAGTTGGCAATTGTCCTAATAGTCCCATACAGTTGGCATTCTGTTGTAAAGTTCTCTCAATGTCTCTTTTCATGCTGGATGTGATTTTAAGCCTGTTAAAATAGGACATGTCATGAAAAAGACATGTCATGACACCCTATACCTGAAAAGGAAAGAAATTAATTATAAAACGTAATGGCCTATCTGGTTCCTTAGAATAAAAGGTCAGGGCCTGGAGTCAGATGATGATAGTGGTGAAAAGTAGCTGTTATAGAGGTGAGTGGTGTAAACACATGAGTGAGGGGCTGTGTTGCTGTTTTTCACCCCAAAGCGTAGCCTACGGTATTGTAATTACAACACATGCACGCGCACATGCACGGACGTGCACGCGCACGAGCACAGACTCGAAGCCTCACCACCTTGACTAAACAATTTTCTGGCTATAGAGAGCATTTGTATGATCCAGAAAAGGATTGAGAGAATGCCATATGGTCTTTTTGGTAGAAACTCAACTTCTCGTGTTTGGAGGAGAAAGAATGCTGAGTTGCATCCAAAAAACACCATACCTACTGTGAAGCATTGGGGTGGAAGCATAATACTTTGTGGCTGTTTTTCTGCTAAGGAACCAGCACAACTGATCCATGTAAAGGAAAGAATGAATGGGGCCATGCATGGTGGGATTCTGAGTGAAAACCTCCTTCCATCAGCAAGGGCGTTGGAGATGAAACGTGGCAGGGTCTTTCAGCATGACCATGAGCCCAAACACACCACCCGGGCAACGAAGAAGTGTCTTCGTAAGAAGCATCTCAAGGTCCTGGAGTGGTCTAGCCAGTCTCCAGATCCCAGCCCCAGGGAGGGAGTTGAAAGTCCATGTTGCCCAGCGACAGCCCCAAAACATCACTGCTCTAGAAGAGATCTGCATAGAGGAATGGACCAACACACCATCAACAGTGTGTGGACACCCTTTGAAGACTTACAGAAAATGTTTGACCTCTGTCATTGCCAACAAAAGTAATGACAAACTTTTGTTGTTGTTGTTATTCTCCATTTCGCGCACACATGTATACGTTGACGGCCTCACTGTCCCAGCCCAGTGTTTCTGTCTGGTGGAAGTTCAGCAACATCACTGCTTTGTTTGGATTCATCCTGGGATCTTTATCAGGACTTTATGAGCTGCTGGGACCCAGACCCAGTGGGACCTGCTGCTGCTTCTACGTCATCTTCTTCTTCGTTGTCGTCGTCTAATTCTTGTAATTCTTCTTCTAATCCTTCTAGTTCTTGTACTTGAACTTGTACTTTCTGTCTTTTGTGAGGTCGGCGAACAGTGAGGCGGCAGAGATCTGGGGAGGGGAGGGGAGAGGAGGGATGGAGAGAGACGAGGAGAGGTGGGGGGAGAGAGTGGCGGTCCTGCAGGTGGATTCTCAGGGCTCGGTCCATACCGGCCGACCACCACCCCTGCCAGGAGACCAGTCAGCCCTGCCAGGAAGGCAATAACCAGTCATGAAGCAATAAGGATCCCTGCCAGGAAAGCAATCAGCAGGGCTCTGTGTAGACCCGGTCCTGGAGGAGGTAGACTCTGGGGTCCTTCGGGAGGAGGAAAGATGGGGGGAGAGAGTGGCGGGGGAGATGTGGAGAGGGGAGGAGAGAGGAGGGATTGAGAGAGGAGAGGAGATGTGGGGGGAGATAGTGATGGTCCTGAAGGTGGATTCTCGGGGCTCGGTCCATACCGGCAGACCACCAACCCTGCCAGAAGACCAGTCAGCCCTGCCAGGAAGGCAATAACCAGTCATGAAGCAATAAGGATCCCTGCTAGGAAAGCAATCAGCAGGTGTAGACCCGGTCCTGGAGGAGGTGGACTCTGGGGTCCCTTGGGAGGAGGTGGACTCTGGGGTCCCTTGGGAGGAGGTGGACTCTGGGGTCCCTTGGGAGGAGGTGGACTCTGGCAGCCCCTGGGAGGAGGTGGACTCTGGGGTCCCTCGGGAGGAGGTGGACTCGAGGGAGATGCAAGGAGCGGAGTCGAGAGGAGGGATGGAGAGAGGCGAGGAGATGTGGGGGGTGATAGTGATGGTCCTGCAGGTGGATTCTTGGGGCTCGGTCCATACTGGCAGACCACCAACCCTAACCCTCCCAGGAGACCAGTCAGCCCTGCCAGGAAGGCAATAACCAGTCATGAAGCAATAAGGATCCCTGCCAAGAAAGCAATCAGCAGGTGTAGACCCGGTCCTGGAGGAGGTGGACTCTGGGGTCCCTCGGGAGGAGGAAAGATGGGGGGAGAGAGTGGCGGGGGAGATGTGGGGAGGGGAGTCGAGAGGAGGGATTGAGAGAGGCGTGGAGAGGGAGGCGAGGGAGATGCAAGGAGCGGACTCGAGAGGAGGGATGGAGAGAGGCGAGGAGATGTGGGGGGAGATAGTGATGGTCCTGCAGGTGGATTGTTGGGGCTCGGTCCATACTGGCAGACCACCAACCCTAACCCTAACCCTGCCAGGAAACCAGTCAGCCCTGCCTGGAAGGCAATAACCAGTCATGAAGAAATAAGCATCCCTGCCAGGTGGATTCTGTGCAGGTGGGTTCTCTGCAGGTGGATTCTCAGGTGGATTTTCTTCAGGTGGATTCTGGGGCCCCTGTCCCGGAGGTGGTGGATTCTCTGGGCCCTCGGGTCGCGGAGGTGGTGGATTCTCTGGGCCCTCGGGTCCCGGAGGTGGTGGATTCTCTGGGCCCTCGGGTCCCGGAGGTGGTGGATTCTCTGGGCCCTCGGGTCCCGGAGGTGGTGGATTCTCTGGGCCCTCGGGTCCCGGAGGTGGTGGATTCTCTGGGCCCTCGGGTCGCGGAGGTGGTTGATTCTCTGGGCCCTCGGGTTCCGGAGGTGGTGGATTCTCTGGGCCCTCGGGTCGCGGAGGTGGTGAATTCTCTGAGCCCTCGGGTCCTACAGGGGGGTTCTCGGGGCCTAGTCCATACCGGTAGGCCACCCCTGCCAGGAAACCAAGCAGAACCATCAGCAGGTCTCTGTGTGGGCCTGGTCCTAGAAGAGGTGGACTCTGGGGTTCCTCGGGAGGAGGTGGTCTCTGGGGTCCCACAGGAAGAGGTGGTCTCTGGGGTCCCACTGGAAGAGGTGGTCTCTGGGGTCCCACTGGAAGAGGTGGTCTCTGGGGTCCCACAGGAAGAGGTGGTCTCTGGGGTCCCACAGGAAGAGGTGGTCTCTGGGGTCCCACTGGAAGAGGTGGTCTCTGGGGTCCCACAGGAAGAGGTGGTCTCTGGGGTCCCACAGGAAGAGGTGGTCTCTGGGGTCCCACAGGAAGAGGTGGTCTCTGGGGTGCCACAGGAAGAGGTGGTCTCTGGGGTGCCACAGGAAGAGGTGGTCTCTGGGGTCCCACAGGAAGAGGTGGTCTCTGGGGTCCCACTGGAAGGGGTGGTCTCTGGGGTCCCACTGGAAGGGGTGGTCTCTGGGGTCCCACAGGAAGAGGTGGTCTCTGGGGTCCCACAGGAAGAGGTGGTCTCTGGGGTCCCACTGGAAGGGGTGGTCTCTGGGGTCCGACAGGAAGAGGTGGACTCTGGCGGCCCTCGGGTCCCACAGGAAGAGGTGTACTCTGGGGTTCCTCGGGTCCCACAGGAAGAGGTGGACTCTGGCGGCCCTCGGGTCCCACAGGAAGAGGTGGACTCTGGGGTTCCTCAGGAGGAGGTGGACTCTGGCGGTCCTCGCGTCCTACAGGAAGAGGTGGACTCTGGGGTTCTTCAGGAGGAGGTGGACTCTGGTGGCCCTCGGGTCCCACTGGAAGAGGTGGACTCTGGTGGCCCTCGGATCCCACTGGAAGAGGTGGACTCTGGCAGCCCTCGGGTCCCACGGGAAGAGGTGGACTCTGGGGTTCCTCAGGAGGAGGTGGACTGTGGGGTTCCTCAGGAGGAGGTGGACTCTGGCGGCCCTCGGGTCCCACGGGAGGAGGTGGACTCTGGGGTTCCTCAGGAGGAGGTGGACTCTGGCGACCCTCGAGTCCCACGGGAAGAGGTGGACTCTGGCGACCCTCAGGAGGAGGTGGACTCTGGGGTTCCTCAGGAGGAGGTGGACTCTGGCGGCCCTCGGGTCCCACGGGAGGAGGTGGACTCTGGGGTTCCTCAGGAGGAGGTGGACTCTGGCGACCCTCGAGTCCCACGGGAAGAGGTGGACTCTGGCGACCCTCAGGAGGAGGTGGACTCTGGGGTTCCTCAGGAGGAGGTGGACTCTGGCGGCCCTCGGGTCCCACTGGAAGAGGTGGACTCTGGGGTTCCTCAGGAGGAGGTGGACTCTGGCGGCCCTCGGCTCCCACTGGAAGAGGTGGACTCTGGGGTTCCTCAGGAGGAGGTGGACTCTGGCGGCCCTCGGGTCCCACTGGAAGAGGTGGATTCTGGCGGCCCTCGGGTCCTACGGGAAGAGGTGGACTCTGGGGTTCCTCAGGAAGAGGTGGACTCTGGCGGCCCTCGGGTCCTACGGGAAGAGGTGGACTCTGGGGTTCCTCAGGAGGAGGTGGACTCTGGCGGCCCGGGGGTCCCACTGGTAGAGGTGGACTCTGGCGGCCCTCGGGTCCCACTGGAAGAGGTGGACTCTGGCGGCCTTCGGGTCCCATGGGAAGAGGTGGACTCTGGCGGCCTTCGGGTCCCACGGGAAGAGGTGGACTCTGGGGTTCCTCAGGAGGAGGTGGAGTCTGGGGGCCCTTGGGTCCCTTGGGAGGAGGTGGACTCTGTGGTTCCTCGGGTCCCTTGGGAGGAGGTGGACTCTGGCGGACCTCAGGAGGAGGTGGACTCTGACGGCCCTCGGGTCCCCTGGGAGGAGGTGGACTCTGGCGGCCCTCGGGTCCCACGGGAAGAGGTGGACTCTGGTGGACAGGGACGTTGAAGGTCTGGGACTCGGTGGTCCCCAGCCGGTGGTTGGACAGACAGGAGTAATTGGCCCCGAAGTCGTCCTGGCTGGCGGCGTAGTGCAGGGTAGAGTAGGTGGTGCTCAGGCCGGTGGAGCACTCTTCTCTTTCCTCCGGCGGGGTCGTGACCTCCACGTACATCCCGTCCGACTCCCCAAACGGCTGGCCGTTCTTCAGCCAGGTGAGATGGGCCGCGGGGCGAGCGCCCCTCACCACGCACGTGGCCAGGCGCATCAGCGTGCCTTGCTCCAGGGACTGGGCGCGGTACAGGATGATGGGGAGCGAGGGTTCCTTGAGGACCTGCACCATGCTGGGATGGTAGCGATGATGGACGCTGTCAGAGGAGGAGGTGGTCACCTGGCACACGTACAGACCCTCGTCCTTGGGCACGACGTGGGCGATCACCAGGCTGGAGGCGTCGGCCGAGAAGTTGAGCCACGGGGCGTGGCGGAAGACGTGGGCTTCGTCGTGGGTCAGCTGGGCCCTGCCGGGACGTTTCTCCAACAGGACGGTCCCGCCGCGGGGCTCATGGGGCTGGCTTCGGTGCTTCAGCCAGGTCAGAGTCTCCAGGCACTCCCCAGGGGGCAGGAGGTAAGGGCAGGACACCACGATGCTGGCTCCGTAGAGACCAGTCACCGTCTGAGTCCTCGCCACAGGCGGAGGAGATACCAGGGCTGAGGTAGAGCCCAGGATGAGCAGGAACATGGACAACATCATGGACAACATCATGGAGATGTTGGAGATCTTGGAAAAAATCTCGATGGAAGCAGTTCAGAGAACAATTCAGAGGATGAGTAACAGACAATAATCAACGCTGAGATTGTGACTAACTGAGAAAGTGAGTGGCGTACATCTGCTTTTATATCGGTTTCATGCTGCTTTCGTGACATCACAGTGATGTCATCACTGTAAACAAATCTGGAGTTCTCAATGGAACAACACGCCCAAATATGGAGGGTGTGTCTAAGCTTATGCTGACATCATGGCATTCCCATATATGGGCCACCATTGGCCCACCAACATTGCTTAGCTGTGATTGGGCCATAGTAGTTTGGGGGAGGGGTTATCTAAAGGTCTATTGGACGATAGCAGTTTGGGAGGGGCTTAGCTAAAGGTCCATTCCACTCAATTCAATTCAGTTCAATTCAAAGAGCTTTACTGGCATGGGGATTTGCAACGTCCATACCATACCATTAACAACCTATAGAAAGAATGCTTAATGTAGCATGTGATAAGACTTAACTTAACTAGAGTTTTTGTTTCCAGATGCTGAAAATGGTGTGAAAATGCACAATGCGTAATTGCAAATTGTAAAACATTGTCCAATACTTTAAAACAGTCGTCATGTTCACACATGCCTAAAATCTGCATTTTACACACTCCATATTTGGGTATGCCTGACAAAAGCTCAACAATTTGTCACATTCACTAGATCATTTGTGGCCAGATGTAATTTCCCGGGGTTTAATAGGACTTAAGTAAATAATGATAATAATAAAAAAATGTATTTTGGGTTATGTTGGAATGCCCCCCCCCCCCCCCCCCCCCTTGTCAAAAACAACTAAAATCGCTAAACAGTTCTCCTTTTAAGGTTAGGTTTAGGGCCAGGTTTTGGGTTGCCTCATAAAACACTACAAACTTGCATACCCATATTTGGGGATGCCTGACTGACCCAGAGGCTCAATATGGCGGTTTGTCACATTCACTAGATCACTTGTGGCCAGATGCAATTTCCTGGGGTTTTAGGACTGTAGTATATAATGATATTAATAAAAGGAAACATGTATTTTGGGTTATGTTGGAATGCCCCTCCAACCCCCCCCCCCTGTTAAAAACAACTAAAATCGCTAACACCAAGTAACACATCTTTACATTTTGCTGTTAGCAACCTAAAACATGAACCTTAGTTGAAAACAGTTCTCCTTTTAAGGTTAGGTTTAGGTTGGGTTTAAGGTTAGGTTTAGGGCCAGGTTTTGGGTTGCCTCATAAAACACTACAAACTGAGGTATTCCATAAAACACTACAAACTGAGGTATATATATGGCAGTTTGTCACATTCACTAGAGCATTTGTGGTCAGATGTAATTTCCTGGGGTTTAATAGGATTGTAGTAAATAATAATAATAAACAAAAAACATGTATTTGGGGAAATGCCAGGAAATCTCCATAATGTGACGGATAGAGATCTCCTTCTATGGACATACAATGGAAACAAATCACCAGCATGTAGAAACTGACCGATTCTAACTGGCAGGTGTTGAGCAATTTTCACAAATAGCTTGTCTGGAGTGTATAAATGTGACCATACAATTCAATTCCACTCAGTTCAATTCTAAGGACTTTATTGGCGCGGGGAAACATACATTTACTATGTACATACCATTAACAACCTAAAGAAGGCAAAAAAGTCATGATTGCTTTATGTAGCACACGGGTCCGTGTATTTTACGGCCAACTGAATTCTCATTTCGCCCAGGATCACATTACAAAATCGTGGGATAATATATATATATATATATATATATATATATATATATATATATATATATATATATATATATATATATATATATATATACCGGTATATAAAAAAAATGAAATATTTCCTTAAAACTTAAAGACCCCGTAAACCAAATTCAGCCTTTTTCTTGTAGACATGAAAATCATGTACAAAAGTCATTTTTATACCCCTGGACAAAAAACTAAAACTTTATTTTACAGCATTGTAGAATAAGACCTCTTTATGTGTTTTGGTTAATCTCCTGGGTAGGTTTTGTCTCATTAGCATAATTCGTCTTGATGACGTAGTCACGCCGAATTATGCTAATGAGCCTACAGTATATAAATCATATTCCATATAGTCAGTTAGAAGCCGAAGCCCCGCCCCCTCTTCTTCACAGCGGAGCGGAGCTGCTGGTGGTGGTGTTGGTTGATAGCTAGCTAGCTAGTAGCTACTAGCTACCATAGATGTATACAAGAAAGCTTAGTTACTACAGTGTGTTTTGCCTGTAGGCTGACAAGCACTGACATTTGTTTGCTCTCGATGCGTGATTTTGTGGATGACAGCTGAAAACTACTGAGTGTTTTTAGTAACGGTCG
>CM076984.1:47562142-47567142 GCA_039105355.1 Benthosema pterotum | reverse complement strand
TATGTGTGCGTGTGTCAGGTTTCCTGGACCAGGGCTTGTTGGTGAGAGACGTGCGTCGCCTGAGGCGCACGTACGTGCGCACGCTGCAGTGCACGTTGGACGTAGCGTCCATCCTGCCCACCGACCTGCTGACGCTGCTGGGGGGCGGGGCTACAGAGGGCGGAGCCTCCACAGAGGGGGGCGGGGCCTCGGGAAGCCCCGCCCCCCACCACGCCGTACCCCTGCTGCGTTTCAACCGCCTCCTGCGGCTGCCGCGCCTCTTGGAGCTGTTCGAACGCACTGAGACGCGGACAGCATACCCAAACGCCTTCAGGATCTGTAAACTGGTGCTGTACATCCTGGTCATCATACACTGGAACGCCTGTGGATACTACAGGTAAGAACAGTGGTCCCTGAGAGGGTTCCAGGTGGTCCCCATGCATGCAGTGGTCCCTGAGAGGGTTCCGGGTGGTCCCCATGGATACAGTGGTCCCTGAGAGGGTTCCAGGTGGTCCCCATGCATGCAGTGGTCCCTGAGAGGGTTCCAGGTGGTCCCCATGCATGCAGTGGTCCCTGAGAGGGTTCCAGGTGGTCCCCATGCATGCAGGCTAAATGATGGAGAGTTGAGTTAACCAGGGGTAACCCTTTGAGAGCGTAAAACATGAAAGCAAATGGACCCTTGCGGGTCCATTTGGTTTCATGTTTAAGCTCTCAAGAGTTAAAATATTCATCATGTGAATTATCCCAAGTCTACACAACTAGAGAATGTAGAAGATTAATGGTCATTTTGATCTGTATGTATCCAGCCTGGAATTGTGGACAAAAGCAAACATAAATATTTAGTCTGTGGGGCTAAAATGTCATCAAATGGTGGTCCTCCGTGGCTCACATTCTGAATAAATAGTGGGCCCTTGCGTCAAAAAGGTTGAAAACCACTGCAGTAAAGGTATTTTAAATCCACTCTTATAATACAGTAAAGTGCTTTCCAGATGGCAACGATAAACGCCGATAAACGCCGACGGGCGATTTTCTTTATGCCACGTCGATTAACGCCAGGCGTTTTATGCCGGGGGGGGGGGCGTGGCTCAGCAGCCAACAGGCTACCAACTTCCCAGTAGCCTACATCCTTGCAGTCAAGCAGGCTACCTGATCATGTTCACGCTGAATTTACAATTCATTTACAATGAATTAATGACTCACCAACAATGATGGCTACAGCCGTAGAGGTTGATATTTGAACGTAGACTATAATTATTCCAAGTTGCGAAGGTTAAAATAAAATGGGCAGCATCCAGCACGGTTTAAATATGTTGTATAATAAACTCTGCTGGCTAAAAACATGTAACCAACATCAAATGCTTCACTTCGTCATAGCGTGACCGTGACACAAACTCACAACACGTCGCGCAAGAATGTGTTGTAAACATTAGAACGTTAGAGCAGAATTGCCACAACTCACGTCATGGCTCGGCTCAGGGTTGGATCTAGAGGGCGGCAGGGATGGGCACAGCCCATCCAAAAGTGCATCCTGCCCACCCAATGAAATGTAATATCAGTGGTTTTCAACCAGTGGACCACTAGTGGTCCTTGGGTGGGTTCCAGGTGGTCCCCAGGCTAAATGTTGGAAAGTTTGTTAACCAGATGTAACTCTTTGAGAGCATAAACATGAAACCAAATGGACCCTTGCGGGTCCATTTGGTTTCATATTTACACTATCACATGAATTAGCCCAAGTCAACACAACTAGAGAATGTAGAAGATGAATGGTCATTTTGATCTGTATGTTTGACTGTTTTGTTTACTAAATCCAACCTAGTATTGTGGTCAGAAGCAAAATAAATCTTTAGCTTTGGGGTCTGTGGGGCTAAAATGTCCTCAAATGGTGTTCCATGGCTCAAAAGCTGAATCAATAGTGGGCCCTGGTATAAAAAATGTTCAAAAGCACTGCTTCTTATGAAAAACTTGGAGTTGCCCACCCGCCATTCTTCCAGCCCACCCTAGTAGGGCTGGCTAGATCCGGCCCTGGCTCGGCTGCGCCAGAGCCTTTAATGAATAGGGAATCCACTCCTGGAACAGAAACGGTGAAGTCACTGTGTAGGTCTACTGGTAGAGGGTCCTCACTCCTCACTATGTTGTTTGTTTGCTATAAATAGACCAGCGTTTTACAAAAAGCTCACTGGGATTGAGCTTTTTAAAACTCGGGCGCGCGTGCACGAAACGAGCACGCGCGCGCAACAAAAATCAGTGACGCCGGGTGGAAAACGACCTGCGTTAAACGCTCTCTTGAACGCGGGTTGATTTTTGAGCTTTTTAGCCATTGAGAATGAATCAGAATGGGCGATTTATTCCTCGCCGTCTGTAAGCCCCTTAACTCACACTGATCTGAACAACGATATGGTCACAGAGAGAGAGACCATGGCTAAACCCCTTATCCCATAACTTTTTGCCATTTTAAACTATTTCAAATAACATTTTCACTAGTTAAAATGGCCAGTCTACACACTCACAACATGTCATTAGATTGGCATGTTGAGATTATTCCAAAAATCATAAAAATAGTAAAATAGTAAAAGATATAGGGTTTGATATTATATTATATTATATTATATTATATTATATTATATTATATTATATTATATTATATTATATTATATTATATTATATTATATTATATTATATTATATTATATTATATTATATTATATTAATAAACCCTAACCCTAACCCTAACCCAAATGAATTCCCCATTCATTTTCCTCATAGACGTTTCTAAAATGATCTATAAAAAGACGATTACGCTGCAGACAAAACCAACTCTGGTCTCAACAAATCATAACAACACACACAATATTATCATATAATATCTAATTATCAAGAAGTAGAAAACGTCAGGATACAAGATTTTTTGTTTTGTTTTTCTCCTTATGATTTGATCGTCCCAAAACATTGTGTGTCATCATGGTTGTCACAACCTGAGTTGGCTTTGTCCGCGGCGTAATCGTCTTTATACAGATCATTTTCGAAGAGTCTATGAGGAAAATGAATGGGGAATCCATTTCTGGAACAAGAGTGACGTCACAAGGGTGCGGGACTGCACAGTTCTGTGATGGCAGAGTTTGGTGAGCATCAACGGACAGGAAACTGAGTTTTAATAATGCAATCGTTTTTTCTTCTGAAAAAAAAGTAGTTTTTTTTCTCAGAAATTATAATATTTAGTAGAATTGTCTTCAGGTATAATTTCCATGCAGTTATCTGAAAACAATCTGTTCTGTGTTTGTTTACAGTTTCTCTAAAGTCCTGGGACTTGGCTCTGACTCCTGGGTTTATCCTAACTCCTCTGATCCAGGTTGGTTTAAAACATACAATACTAACAGTTTCTCTAAAGTCCTGGGACTTGGCTCTGACTCCTGGTTGGTTTAAAACATACAATACTAACAGTTTCTCTAAAGTCCTGGGACTTGGCTCTGACTCCTGGGTTTAAAACATACAATACTAACAGTTTCTCTAAAGTCCTGGGACTTGGCTCTGACTCCTGGTTGGTTTAAAACATACAATACTAACAGTTTCTCTAAAGTCCTGGGACTTGGCTCTGACTCCTGGGTTTAAAACATACAATACTAACAGTTTCTCTAAAGTCCTGGGACTTGGCTCTGACTCCTGGGTTTATCCAGGTTGGTTTAAAACATACAATAGTAACAGTTTCTCTAAAGTCCTGGGACTTGGCTCTGATCCAGGTTGGTTTAAAACATACAATACTAACAGTTTCTCTCAAGTCCTGGGACTTGGCTCTGACTCCTGGGTTTATCCTAACTCCTCTGATCCAGGTTGGTTTAAAACATACAATAGTAACAGTTTCTCTAAAGTCCTGGGACTTGGCTCTGACTCCTGGTTTAAAACATACAATACTAACAGTTTCTCTAAAGTCCTGGGACTTGGCTCTGACTCCTGGGTTTATCCAGGTTGGTTTAAAACATACATGGATTTTATTATTATTATTGTTATTATTTCATTTCATTTTTTCTGCCAGTTTCAGGGGCGGATGTAACACTTCCCAATGGGGGGGGGGGGGGGGGGCAGGAGAAAATGGTATGAAGTTGCAACAGACACGCAGCATGCATAAAGCTAAAGGTCTGACTCAGAGAGTTTTCTGTTTTCAATGATGAAATGCTGTTGGTTTAGTGGTGACACAGCTGTAGTTAGTTAGTAGCAGTAGTAGTGTTTCACATCATTTTAAATAGAAGCACTTTAATATGAGATACTGTATCTTGGGTTGATTTGCAGGGCATGGTGTTTGGTGGGACAGACTGGGCAGTTTTCATTTGATCTAATGGGATATGGATGGATGGGTGGATGGATGGATGGGTGGATGGATGGATGGATGGGTGGATGGATGGGTGGATGGATGGGTGGATGAATGGGTGGGTGGATGGATGGATGGATGGATGGGTGGATGGATGGGTGGATGGATGGGTGGATGAATGGGTGGGTGGATGGATGGATGGATGGATGGGTGGATGGATGGGTGGATGGATGGGTGGATGGATGGGTGGGTGGATGGGTGGATGGGTGGATGGATGGGTGGGTGGATGGATGGATGGATGGGTGGATGGATGGATGGATGGATGGATGGATACTTAATTTGTCCTTGGAGATTTGTGTTGTACGAAGCAGCCATCGGGATACAAAGAACACAATACAGACAGATCACAGTACATTGACAAAAAGAAGTGATAATGACGAACTGCCAGTCATAGTTCTAAGATAAGTCACAATACACTCTCAAGAGTTAAAATATTTATCATGTGAATTATCCCAAGTCTACACAACTAGAGAATGTAGAAGATTAATGGTCATTTTGATCTGTACGTTGGACTGTTTGGTTTCCCCAAATCCAGCCTGGAATTGTGGACAAAAGCAAAATAAATCTTAAGTTTTGGGGTCTTTGGGGCTAAAATGTCATCAAATTGTAATCCTCTGTGGCTCAAATGCTGAATTAATAGTTGGCCCTTGTATCAAAAAGGT
>CM076984.1:47517142-47559642 GCA_039105355.1 Benthosema pterotum | reverse complement strand
CCAGATATAAGACCATTACCGTAATGTCCTCAATTTTAGACCATTACCGTAATGTCCTCAATATAAGACCATTACCGTAATGTCCCAGATATAAGACCATTACCGTAATGTCCTCAATATAAGACCACCTGGTCAGTTCTGTTATTACCGTAATGTCCCAACTATAAGACCATTACTATAATGTCCCAAATATAAGACCATTACCTTAATGTCCTCAATATAAGACCATTACCGTAATGTCCTCAATATAAGACCATTACCGTAATGTCCCAGATATAAGACCATTACCGTAATGTCCTCAATATAAGACCATTACCGTAATGTCCCAGATATAAGACCATTACCGTAATGTCCTCAATATAAGACCATTACCGTAATGTCCCAGATATAAGACCATTACGTCCTCAATATAAGACCATTACCGTAATGTCCCAGATATAAGACCATTACCGTAATGTCCTCAATATAAGACCACCTGGTCAGTTCTGTTATTACCGTAATGTCCCAACTATAAGACCATTACTATAATGTCCCAAATATAAGACCATTACCGTAATGTCCCAAATATAAGACCATTACCGTAATGTCCCAAATATAAGACCATTACTGTAATGTCCCAAATATAAGACCATTACTGTAATGTCCCAAATAGAAGACCACCCCAAAAAGAACACTGAATGCAGTGGCGGATCTAGGCATGGGTATGTGTGTGTGTGTGTGTGTGTGGGGGGGGGGGGGGGGGCATGTGCTGCCCAGTCCGCCCCAAACACGATGGCACGATGCAAAATAACCCAGGGTATTTCAAATTAAAGTGGTTATATTTAAAATGACTAGGACCTTACCAGTTGTGAATATATGAACACCAAATGATGTGCAGTGTAAAGTGAATATGTTAAATGGATCATAACAGTTTGTGTTATGAGTTAATAGATTATACCAATGATGTAAGTATTGCTTTAATCTAAGTGAGTAATAAATGTGAGTATACTTGATCATGGGGGAATGGGAAAACAGTTGTGGCAAAGGGGGGGGGGGGGGCATAATGGTATGTGTGTGTGTGGGGTTCTCTAATGCAGCATGCATGGCGATCGAGTCGCAGCTAACACATCATATTCTGTGAAAACAGCGGTCGCGTGAGTTTGTAGATGAAGCTGTAGTGCACACCACAGCACTGAGATCCAATGCTCAGCCCCAGGAGGGAAATGCGAAAAAGTTGTGCTGTCGTCGGCATGCATAATGTCCTAGTGCGCCCATTCTGTCGCTTCCATGCAAGAGCCGGCTGTTGTTAGCTTGTAGAGCTGCTTGTTTTTAGCGAACACCGGAGCTGCACGATAGCAGTATAAATGTGCAAACTGTCGGCTGCTACTCCAATAGCGCGGCGAGTAAAGTGTATCAGAAGTATATTCTGTGTCGATAAAACGGGCGAATTAATGTTCCAGCCCGCAGCCGCAACGAACGTTTAGCGAAAGCTGTTGCAGGTTAGATGAGGAAATGAGGGTGGCTTGTACGCATGACCGTATAACCACTGCAAAATTATATTGGTCACCCTTTGTTCTGGTGCTGGTGTAGCAGTGGAAATATGGCAGTGGGGTAACAGCAATAACCGTGGCCTGTGATTTGTGTAACGTTAGGGGGGCCGTCGGACTTTCTCATATAAACTTAATGGGGACATTTACACACACAAATAAATTCATTATTAATAAACAATGTGTTAATTTGGCTAAAGGGCTTCGTCACTCTCTTTGTGATATTATGGTGAACGGCTGTGTGAAAACTTACAGCGATTGGTGGTGCCATCGCGGAGTTACGCGTGTTTCAGACATTCAGACATTCATTCAGACGGACAGACATTTCCTGGATTATAGTATGGATGTGAAACACTACTACTGCTACTAACTAACTACAGCTGTGTCACCACTAAACCAACAGCATTTCATCATTGAAAACAGAAAACTCTCTGAGTCAGACCTTTAGCTTTATGCATGCTGCGTTACTGTTGCAACTTCAACAACAACTGATGTTATTATTGATGCTTTACTTGACTAATAAAAGTCCTGGAACTGAAAATGATAAGCCGCACCCATACCCCCCCCCCCCCCCCCCCCCCCCCCCCCCCCCAATTGCTTTTTCAAAGTGCCAAATTGAGTTATATTGCGTTGTTAATTATGTTGTAATTCGATTCAATATATTTATATATATATATATATATATAGAAGATGTTAAAACGTTTCTAAACAATATGGACCATGAAAGGTTCCATCAATTAAATAACCATATTCCTATATTAAATTAGAAATAAAATAATGTAATTATTAATGAATGAATCAATCAATCAATTAGCAAATCAATCAGTCAAATAATTCATTTTAAAGGGTAATTCTAAAGTGAATCTCAGTAAAACTGTTTGAACCTCATGCTAGAAATTAAACCACATTAACCAGATTAGACAAAACTAAGATGGAAATATTGAGTCTAGAAACTTTTTGAAATCATAATAAGACTACAACATAATTTCCCAGACTACCTTCTTCAACAAAGATGGCCAAAGCAAACAATATTTGTTTTGTACTAACATAAAACTAGCCTGGGTTCAGCCCACAGGTCCCGCCCACTCAGCTGGGTTCTGTGGTCTGGTGTTGTGATAAAGAGTTTCGATTTATCTCGTCCGGAAAAACGGCTCGGCCAATGAGCTGGAGTTGGAGGCGGGTCTAAAAAAATAGCCAATCAACACCGAGGATCATCTAACTGCCACAACAGAACAGTTTCCCATAAAAAAACAGCACACATCCATTCAGTTTCATTGTAACTAGAGTTTCATTGTAACTAGAGTTTCATTGTAACTAGAGTTTCATTGTAAATAGAGTTTCATTCTTTAATACTGCATTTAGTTATAAATAGTGAAAATGTCAGACGCTAACTGCACTGCTAGTCAGTTAACTGCTAGTTAACTGATAGTTAACTGATAGTTAACTGTTGTTGTCGACTGCAAACAACGTCTCCAGTGATTGGTCGAGGGAAAATCAAGGGCCCGCCTCCTTGTAAATCGGTTACAATGGGGCCAATGTCAGACTCTTGAGCCATGGCTCAGAGTCTGACAATCAGGCTAACATAAAACTGTATCTCATAAAACACTGAGGGTGAGATTTTCGTTACCGCTATACCCCTTATCCCTTAACTTCTTTGCCTTTTTAAACTATTAAAAAAAACATTTCTCAGTATTTCAAATGGCCAGTCTACTAGCTCACAACGTGTTAATAGATTGACATGTTGAAATAGTCCAAAAAAGTTTTTCAAAATAGTGAAAATGAAATAAGGGATATGGCATAAGGGGTTTAGCATGTAACGAAAATGGAGCCCTGAAGTCCTTAAACCAGAAACCTAAAAACTAAACCTCAGTAAAACTATGCCTAAGTATGGAGATAAGTATAGAGACACACACACAGACACTCATAGCAATGGTTCACAATCAATGCGTTCACAATACAAAAACGCCTAACTTGGACCTAATGTGCGTCAATCGGCGTTCGGACAACCAGTTAGCACACTGCTGTGACGCGTGTGCCATAGAGTATTTAATTCAGGGATAATTCTGTTTTAATCGTTGGTTTTAGTGTTGGTTCTACAAGACGTTGTGCTCGTCTACGAAAACATGTTTAGCGGCGTTTCCGAGTTCATCCGGAGTAACTTCTCCGCCACGGATTTTGCGGAATTTGCTTGCGGCTTTTTTGGCGTCACCGCTGTGCTTGGAGGAGGACTGTGGGCGTTAACAAGGCACTGGCGCGCGGTGGACGAGCTGCGCGTCGAATTGGCCATCAGGACGCACAGGAGCAATGAGCTGCAAACCGCTCTGGATGTCGAAAAACGACGAAGCAGCGATCTGGCACACAGGAGGAACGAGCTGCAAACCGCTCTGGATGTCGAGAAACGACGGAGCAGCACTCTGGCGCAACGCGTCGTCGCTCTAGAGGAGCAACGAGGAGGAGATCTCACACAGGAGCAGCAGCGTCTGATCACCGAGGTGGAGGAGTCCCTCACACAAGCCGTCAGCCAGGTCCAACAAGAAGATAACCGGCTGCGCGCCGTGGTGGAGAGCCGCTCACAAGCGTTCAGGGCTGTCACGGAAGCAAACGGACGACTGCACACCATTTCGCTGGGAATGATCCGAGAGATCCAGGCTGTGGAGCGCGGGATACTAGACAGCCTCGCCGCAATTGACGCAATCGCAGAGGAAACGACACAGAATGGCTTCCGTCCGTCCGACGAGAACAGCAGCCGTCAGGCTGGCGAGAACGGAGAACCTCTGCTTGACGCCGAGGTTCCGCCTGCAGCGGAGGCTTCTGGTCAGATGGAACAGAACCGGGTTCTGCCTGCCGTTGAGGCTTCAGGCCAGACGGAACTGATCCAGATTCTGCTTCCACAAGCGCTCAGGGCTCTCATGGAAGCGCACGGCCGACTGCACACCATTGTGGAGGAAATGAGACGAGAGATTCTGGCTGTGGCGTGCGGGATGCGAGACAGCCTCGCCGCAATTGCCCCAATTGCAGAGGAAACGATGCAGAACGGCTTCCGTCAGGCTGGAGAGAACGGAGATCCGCCTGCCGCCCAGGTTCTGCCTGCCGTTCAGGCTTCTGGCCAGACGCAACAGAACCGGGTTCCTCCTGCCGCTGAGGCTTCTGGCCAAACGGAACAGAACCGGGTTCCTCCTGCCGCCGAGGCTTCTGGCCAAACAGAACAGACCGGGGTTCGGCTGCCCAGGCTGCCCAGACTGAACAGACCAGGGTTCTGCATGGTGTCGTGAACAACCAACCTCACAGAGGAGATCCGCCGCCTGAGCGACACCTTGGAGAAGGAGAGGAGAGATGGAGAAGGAGAGGAGAGACATGAAGGAGGAAAGGAGATAAATGGAGGAGGAGAGGAGGCAATGGGACCTCATGTGTCGCATAAGACCGCCCAGCTTCACATTACAGAGGACCAGCTTCACATTACAGAGGACCATCTTCACATTACAGAGGACCATCTTCACATTACAGAGGACCAGCTAGGAGATGCTGTGACACCTCAGTCCGTTTTAACGCACATCCGGCAAACTTTATTCCGGTGGTTTGGGTCAATTTCTACTAAAACAGCAAGCCTCCTATCTAACCCTCACCCTCAACATATCCGCCAGCACGTCGCAGTTTGGACAAAGACTAAAGAAATATATAAATATATATATATATATATATATATATATATATATATATATATATATATATATATATATATATATATATATATATATATATATATATACATGAAACAGTTTAGCTGGTGCTAATTAAGAAGATGAATATTTTAACTCTTGAGAGTGTCAAAATGAAACCCTGCTCTAAACAACCAATAAAGTATAGCAAAAAAAATAAAAAATAAAATTGTTACAAAACGAGAATTTAATTTGACTGAGGCGTCATATGAAAGTTTACAATCATATTTTATTAATCAGTAAAAAGCTCAACCACTAGCGACCGACGGTTTGGTCACAACCTGGCCGCGACCGCTTGGTTTTATTTCAGCTCTCGACTTTGTTGTCTTTGCTTGTTGTCGCAACTAGTGATCAACTAGTTGTAACCTTTTTGCCTTTTGTACCATTCAATCGTGTATCCTTACAAAAAGCTGAGCTAAATTGTAAAAATAAATTGTTTGTTTTGAAGGAAACACACAAAGTTCAGTGCTGACAACGGAATTCCAGGGTGGTACTTTTGAAATGAAAGTACTCAAATAAAATATTAACAATGTATAAAAAGTTATTATAATATGTAATTTTAAATAAATAATCAAAATAAAAATTCTATAAAAATATAATTCTGCCCAGCTTTCAGAACAATGCAAGTTGCAATGCAATGCACCCAGAGCCTTCTAGTGGGAGAGTTAGGATATTTGTGTACCCGGAAGCAGAGTGCAGCAGCCAGTTCACGTTGACTATACAGAGCCTCTTTGAGTCCTATCTGAGCATAGCGCTCACTACTCCTAAAATCTCGCGAGACGTATCGTGTATGACGAGACTTTGCTGGTCCCTATTAAATCCCATTAATTTCATGGACTTCCGGCTTCAGAGAGGACTCACAGGGCTCCTCCATGCTCCTCCAGCAGCGCTAGCGACCTGGCGCATAGGAGTGAATGGGAATATCCTAACTCTCCCACTAGAAGGCTCTGGTCATAGCTAAATATGGAAGTCTATGCAGATGTCAGAACAGGCCAACCCCATGTATGGAGATCTATCCTCTGCCCAGAGCCTCAGCTTTTGTGGCGGTTCTCTTCAACCGTGGGTCCGACACATATGCCTCGGTATGGAGTCTATGCAGATGTAAAAAAAAATGCTATCTATCGGTTGAATTCAGAATGATACCCTCTGGATGCTGTTATCTTACCCCTCGAGGAAGAACCAATCGCTACACAAATAGCTTCATTCCATCTGCTATAAGATGCTTAAATTCCAGGGGAATCCAAGTGTAAGTTAGATTGTTCTGTTATACAGAGGTGGCAGGTCCATGTTATTTATTTATTAATGCAGGTTTTTACATTCATTTATTACTTGTATATTTATAGGACACATTTTGAGCTGGTCCATCAACCTTGCCTGTTTGTTGAATGAAGTGCCGGTACTTGTCTTTGTATTTTTACTGTTTGTATGACGAAGCACCAAAGCTACAATGAATTGCCCATTTTGGGATCAATACAGTAATCTGAACCTGACCCCCCTCCTCTCAGATCGGTGTCTTAACCTCCAACATGAACGTTAGTTAGTTAGTTATAGTTAACTAGTCTCTCCCTCCCTCCCCTACAGATCGGTGTAGTTAGTTAGTTATAGTTAACTAGTCTCTCCCTCCCTCCCCTACAGATCGGTGTAGTTAGTTAGTTATAGTTAACTAGTCTCTCTCTCCCTCCCCTACAGATTGGTGTGTTGATCTTCGCCTCCATCGTGGGGAACGTTGGTTCCATGATCTGCAACCTGAATGTTAGTTAGTTAGTTAGTTATAGTTAACTAGTCTCTCCCTCCCTCCCCTACAGATCGGTGTAGTTAGTTAGTTATAGTTAACTAGTCTCTCCCTCCCTCCCCTACAGATCGGTGTAGTTAGTTAGTTATAGTTAACTAGTCTCTCCCTCCCTCCCCTACAGATCGGTGTGGTGATCTTCGCCTCCATCGTCGGTAACGTTGGTTCCATGATCTCCAACATGAACGCCACACGGGCGACCTTCCAGTCGCGCGTCGATGCTCTCAAACACTACATGCACTTCAGACACGTCAGCAGGGAGCTGGAGCAGCGTGTGATTCGCTGGTTCGACTACCTGTGGACCAATCAGAAGGTGGTGGATGAGCAGGACGTCCTGAAGAGTCTCCCCAACAAGCTGCGAGCCGAGATCGCCATCAACGTCCATCTGGAGACCCTGAAGAAGGTCCTAATCTAACCCTAACCCCCTAACCCTAACCCATCCATCCATCCATCCATCCATCCATCCATCAGCGTTCACCTGGAGACCCTTAAGAAGGTTCTAATCTGACCCTAACCCTAACCCATCCATCCATCAACGTTCACCTGGAGACCCTTTAGAAGGTCCTAATCTAACCCTAACCCTAACCCATCCATCAACGTTCACCTGGAGACCCTTAAGAAGGTCCTAATCTAACCCTAACCCATCCATCAATGTCCATCTGGGGACCCTGAAGAAGGTCCTAATCTAACCCTAACCCATCCATCCATCATCAACGTTCATCTGGAGACCCTGAAGAAGGTTCTAATCTAACCCTAACCCATCACCCATCCATCAATGTCCATCTGGACACCCGGAAGAAGGTCCTAATCTAACCCTAACCCATCCATCCATCATCAACGTTCATCTGGAGACCCTGAGGAAGGTTCTAATCTAACCCTAACCCTAACCCATCACCCATCCATCAATGTCCACCTGGACACCCTGAAGAAGGTCCTAATCTAACCCTAACCCATCCATCCATCCATCCATCAACGTTCATCTGGAAGAATGGAAGAAGGTTCTAATCTAACCCTAACCCTAACCCATAGATCACTTACAATCAAATATGTGACAAGCACAGATAAAATTGATTTCCTAGATGTTACAGTATTCAAAGGACCAAACTTTAGCACAAGCGGGAAACTGGATCTTAAAGTTTACTTCAAAGAAACAGACACACATGCACTCTTACATAAAACATCCTTCCACCCACCACACACCTACAGAGTGAAATCACAACTTCTAAGATTCAGTCGCATCTGTACACAACAAAGCGATTTTAAATTAGCATGTAAAACTCTATTTAACGCCCTAAAACAACGGGGGTACACAAGGACCTTTCTAAGAAAAACCTTTGACACCTTTCGAGAGGTGAAAGAGAGGGATGAAAGACCCCAAATTGCTCCGGTAACCACATATTCAACATTAAGCAAAATAGCTAGCATGAGGATCCAAAGGAACTTTGCAAGAAGGGCAGAAGATCCACTAGAGGGATACAAAATAATACCCGCCTACAGAAAAAATAAAAACTTAAAAGATTACCTAGTCCACAGCAAACTTAAAGGAACGAACAGAACCCTCCCTAAAAGCCCAGATTACTTTAAACCCAAACCACTAGTGAAAATCATGATAGGGATAAAACAAAACATTACAGCGTCCACAAAAAACTGTGTCTATCTAATCACATGCAACAAATGCAAGTTACAATATGCAGGGGAAACCGAAACACAATAGCGGATAGACTTAACCAACACAGATATAACATAAAAAATGCCAAAGAGATGTCACTAATAGTAGAACATTTTATGGGACATGGAATTGGGGCAATGGAAGTGTGCGGATTAGAATCAAATCAAACATGGACAGAGGGAGAGAGGAAGTTTGCAGAAAAACAATGGATTTTAAAACTTAATACAACATTTCCACAGGGTTTAAACCACTATGAAAGATAATTAAGATTATTTATCTCAGACCTAGATAGACTTCTTCAACAAAGATGGCGAATGCAAACATTCTCTGTATTGTACTCCTACATAATGTTGTAAGAGACAAAACATTGAAGTCTTTTACCACAAACCTAACCTGAAGAAGGTTCTAATCTGACCCTAACCCTAACCCATCCATCCATCAACGTCCATCTGGAGACCCTTAAGAAGGTTCTAATCTAACCCTAACCCATCCATCCATCAACGTCCATCTGGAGACCCTTAAGAAGGTTCTAATCTAACCCTAACCCTGTACCACAAGCCTAACCCATCATGGTCTATGATATTTTCAGGAAGTGATCTAATAATGAAACGGTTTAAGATAAAGAATTCTATGTTGCACTGAGGCTGATTCTAAAAAAAACAAAAAAAACATCTTCAAAATCCTGACCTAAGCCAATTGAAAAACTTCAAATATCTATAAAACACCATTACTTTTTTTAGACACCTGAGGCCTTGATGGAGAGAAGCGATGGCAGCTCCATGACTTGTCATTCAATAAAATTTAGCAACCCTGTTTTCATTTAGTGTGTGTGTGTGTGTGTGTGTGTGTGTGTGTGTGTGTGTGTGTGTGCGCGTGTGTGTGTGTGTGTGTGTGTGTGTGTGTGTGTGTGTGTGTGTGTGTGTGTGTGCAGGTGCATATCTTCCAGGATTGTGAGGCAGGTCTGCTGGTGGAGCTGGTGTTGAAACTCAGACCACAGGTCTTCAGTCCAGGAGATTACATCTGTAGAAAGGTCTGTTTATTACAGGGACCACCAGTCCAGTGGTCCTTGAAAGGGTTCTAGGTGGTCCCCAGTTGGTTAACCAGATGTAACTCTTTGAGAGCGTTGCGGGTCCATTTCATGTATACACTCTCAAGAGTTAAATATTCATCATGTGAATTTCTGAGAGTGTACAAATGTGAACCAAATGAACCCTAACAGGTTCATTTGGTTCCATTTGTACGCTCTCAGAAAAAAGAAGCGTCTAAAGAAACCATTAATGATTAATGATTTTCTTCAGACCTCCATTTCTAGGAAACACAGAATGGAATGTTTTATCATGTCCACCCAACACCTCTAAGGCAGAGGTTTTCAACCAGTGGTCCTTGAGAGGGTTCCAGGTGGTCCCCAGCTAAGTTGGTTAACCAGATGTAACTCAAGAGTTAAAATATTCATCATGTTAATTAGCCCAAGTCTACACAATCCAGTCTGGAATTGTGGACAGAAGCAAGCAGAAATAAATCTTTAGATTCGGGGTCTGTGGGGCTAAAATATCCTCAAATGGTGGTCCGTGGCTCAAATCCTGAATAAATAGTGGGCCCTGAGATGAAAAAGGTTGAAGACCCATGCTCTAAGGTATACATGTTGAAAATGAGTGTAATTCCCCTTTAATGCCACAGGGGGACGTTGGTAAGGAGATGTACATCATTAAAGATATGAGTGTAATTCCCCTTTAATGCGGCAGGGTGACGTTGGTAAGGAGATGTACATCATTAAAGATATGAGTGTAATTCCCCTTTAATGCGGCAGGGTGACGTTGGTAAGGAGATGTACATCATTAAAGATATGAGTGTAATTCCCCTTTAATGCCACAGGGTGACGTTGGTAAGGAGATGTACATCATTAAAGATATGAGTGTAATTCCCCTTTAATGCCACAGGGTGATGTTGGTAAGGAGATGTACATCATTAAAGATGGCCGCCTGGCGGTGGTAGGAGAGGACGGAGCGGTGCAGCTGGCGGTGCTGACAGGAGGAAGCTGCTTCGGGGAGATCAGCATCCTCAACATCAGCGGCAGCAAGATGGGAAACCGTCGAACCGCTAATATACGCAGCGTGGGATACTCTGACCTGTTCTGTCTGTCTAAACAGGACCTGATGGACGCTTTGCAGGTACTGACACACCTATAGTGCTGTAAGTAGAGCTCCAAAAAGGCCTTAGTTTTTGAGATACCCCCACCCGGGGTAGAACAAACCACAACCATGTTTTTTCTTATCTTTAGGGTCCGGCATTTATGAAATGGATTGTTTTGGAGAATTTATTTTGGCGCAAAATTGGTTTTTTGGGCTATTCTTTAGACCTACCCAAATCTCTGAAAAAGTAAAATCCGAATAGAACAAAGATGATATAAAAGTCTATAACTTGAGAATGCTTACTGATATCTTCATTAAATCTGTTGAGGTATGACCCAGGCATCCACCCTGCATGTCCAAAGTGTCAGGTTGTGATTGTCCCACAGAAATACTGAAATATAGTCCCTTAAATGTACCTTCACTTTAGATGGAAATAGGATTTTTGTGGAATAGGATTCCTTTACTTTCTCTGATTTACAAAAAAAATATATATATATAGCTGCAAGCAGCAATAAAACGGGATCAAGCAAGCAGCAATAAGGAGTAAGAACAATACGCACAAATAAGCCATAGAAACATGGGAGCCTGAACTTCAGAAATACATCAGGTAATTATGTGTGAGACTGACTCACATTGTAATCTGGTGTGACTGAGTGAATGATTGGTGAGCTGTGAGTGAGTGGTGAACTGAGCTATGAACTGTCATTAGTGACAACATGGCCGAATAGTGACAGTCAAACAGCCTTGCCCAGCCATGAGGCCCATAGGGCAGGTGCCTATCTCCTGTTTCTGTAGCATGAGGCAGCTTGATGTACAAGTACACCCTCTGGACATGACGCTAGTATGACACAGGGTCTTACCCCCAATCCATCCCTTGATGCTGAGTGCCAAGCAGGGAGGCATTGGATCCCGTTTTTAGAGCCTTTGGTATGACCCGGCCGGGAATCGAACCCCGGCCTCCCAGTCTCAGGGCGGACACTCTAACCACAAGGCCACTGATTTGGTGAATGAGTAAATGATTGGTGAGCTGTGAGTGAGTGGTGAACTGAGCTGTGAACTGTCGCTAGTGACAACATGGCCGAATAGTGACAAAACACAACATGGCCGAATGGTGACAAGCACCATTACATTGAGTTTTACCCTGGGTTACACATAGAACCATGAACTTAGATGTAGAAGACCACATGAGATTGTGCATGATTGACTCATATTACTAGGTGTCCGTGCCGGGATTTGAACCCAGGAACTCTCATTTCCAAGTCATGCGCTCTACCAATGAGGCTACCCAACAGACACAAGACGTACTGGAAACAACACACACATTCAGTGGACTGCTTGGTAAATGGTAAATGGTGCATTTATATAGCGCCTTTATCCAAGGCGCTTTACATAGATTGTGCATCACATTCACCCATTCACACACACATTCATACACTGATGGCAGTGGGACAGGGACACATCGACACTAACTCTGCAGGAGCCCGGGATCGAACCGGCAACCTTGTGGTTACCATCCGGTTACTCTACCTCTGAGCCACTACCGCTCCTTAAATATGCACAAATAAGCCATAGAAACATGGAAGAAATACATCATGTGATTGTGGAAACACAGCAGGGTTTTTGGAGACTCAGACTTTGTATTGTCAGCAGTGGGACTTGAACCCTCAATCTTGTGTTCCGAAGTCAGGCACCCTACCGACTGAGCTATCCTGGCACAATGATTTGCTTAGTTGTTGTCATCAATGAAACAACCCAACAACACGCCACCAAGCAGTAAGCAATATGAACAATATGCACAATTCAGCAGTCAGAGGGTGGAGCTTAGTGGTCAAAGTGACAAATGGAAACTAGAATATTCGCAATTTAAAAATTGCAAAGTGTGGTTGCCGTTGTCGCTTGCCCCCCGCAGCTCCCCCCCATATTGTCACTTGCCCCCCGCAGCCCCCCCCCATACTGCACACTGCGGTGCAGTATGCCCCCCCCCCATACTGCAGTACAGTATGCCCCCCCCCCATACTGCAGTACAGTATGCCCCCCCCCATACTGCACACTGCGGTGCAGTATGGCCCCCCCACACTGCACACTGCGGTGCAGTATGGCCCCCCCACACTGCACACTGCGGTGCAGTATGGCCCCCCCATACTGCACATTGCGGTGCAGTATGGCCCCCCCCACACTGCGCACTGCGGTGCAGTATGGCCCCCCCACACTGCGCACTGCGGTGCAGTATGGCCCCCCCCACTGCACACTGCGGTGCAGTATGGCCCCCCCCATACTGCACACTGCGATGCAGTATGGGCTTCAGCCAGCAGGCGCCCTCGTTCCGTCCAACTCCCGACCCCGTTGGCAACTACACCATGGTACATAGCGTTGTACAAAACGGTTTTCACACCTGCTTGTATAGCAAGCACCATGCAGCTCTAATGAGTGCTCCATCTCTGGTGTGTGTGTGTGTCTACATCAGTTCCCATTGTTGTACAACCAGAGGAATATAATTAAAATAGAGCTTGGAATTGAAATGATAGTTTAATAATCTCTAATTAAAAGTGGAACGATACAGCTTAAAATTGGAACGATACAGTTTAATAATCTCTGACTAATATTGGAATGATACAGTTTGAAATTGTCGCAATACAGTTTACTAATCTAAAAATGGAACGATACAGTTTGTAATTGAAACAATATAGTGTACTATTCTCTGACTAAAATTGGAACGATACATCTTAAAATTGAAATGATAGTTTAATAATCTCTCACTAATATTGGAACAATACAGCTTGAAATTGGAACGATGTAGTTTACTACTCTCTGAGTAAAATTGGAATGATACAGTGTGAAATTAGAACAATACAGTTTACTAATCTCAGACTAAAAATGGAACGATACAGTTTGAAATTGGAATGATACAGCTAAATTGTTCGAATTTCAGTCAGAAAAGATTAGAACGATGCAGTGCTTTGTGCTTTATAGCAGTGGTTTCCAACCTTTTTGAAACCACGGCCCACGACCTAAAGGACCCACAATGCAATGCAATCTAGCTAGCCTGAAAAAAAAACCCACATATATTTATAGTGCTTATATTAAAGGTAGGGGAAGTGATTTCACTTTTGTCAGATATCACCCAAAAAATATTTTTTTCTGTTAAAATGCTCTATTATAAGGTGTGGAAACCATATATGGAGTTTCCCCCACCCCCACGTTAGCAGAGGAGCTAATAAAAGTTCCCCAGGTGGTGGCGAATTCTCCTCCAATCAGGATCGAGCAGCAGGCTCACATAGTGTAGCTACTGTTTGGCGCCCCTAGTGCACCAGGCTGGAACTACAGGATGAATTTCAAATCACTTACCCTACCTTTAAAGGTGTTGGCGTTAACACGTTAATGCGTTAACGCATTAATGCATTAATCTCGTGTTAACACAGCCGTGCGTTAATGGCGTCAAAAAAATTAACGCGAGATTAACACACTGACGATGGCTGTCCTCGGTGCGGCAGGCCACAGAAGTACTTTACGTCCACACACAAACACAGTGATGGTGTGTACAAAAAATGCAAACCGGCTTGTACAACAAACATTTGTTGTGCAAATCAAAAATCCAGCCAGAAAATCAGGCATGAGCATTTTTCAAACTGCTTAAAATGGCAGACACTCTGGGGGTGGAGCTTACCGGTCAATGTTACAGATGTGTTCCACATGAATCAAGGAACATGTAGAAACAAGTCCCATGATTTTTGGCCAAACGAGGCCCGAGTTATGGTTTTTCAAATGTTTCAGTTTCAAAGAATTGTTATAGCGCCCCCATTTGAGCAATTGGAGTAAGACTGGTTTTGCTGCTATTTGGCATCCCCCTCTACCAAACTGTAAAATCTCATAAACAGATTACTTTGCATGTGTAGATTAGGGATAATAGAAGAATTTTCACAAACAAGCAATTTTCATTGGCTCGTAAAAACATCATTTTTTTCACTGAAAACAAAATTCACACCCATTTCATGTTTGTATGGCTTCAAAGTTCATGTGTAGGTCATTGTTATGCATTTTGATCAAAGATTGTAGGAGAAGAGACATTTTAACTGTTTTACATATAATTCAAGATGGCGGTTCATCTAAAGGTCAGAGGTCAAAAGTAAGAATACAAAAGTTGTTCGGCATAAGCAGACGCATAAGTGAATATAAGTTACATTTCTGAGAGTCGAGCAGTTCATGAGTTATGAGTGTTTAAAGTTTGCAATTTCAGTTGAGTGCTATAGCGCCACCATTTGACCAGTGGTCACAGGCTTCGCATCATCACCGTTTGGCATCACCCTCTACCAGATTACCAATTTTCGCGAAAACCGACTGCACGGTTCAGCCAGAACAGCTATTTCTGGTGGAAGGAGGAAAAAAGAGACAAAAACAAGAAGGGATCAAGGTCCACTTCGTGGACTGCTTGATCCCTTAAAAATCATTCATGCCAAATAAGGTGTTTCTGCATTATCTGCAATACTAGCAAATAGTAACCAGTGGTTGTGTGTACCCTAGTACAGTTTTATTGCAAATAAGACTCATTCATACATACCCCTTCTCTCTATAGCATTATGGAGGCTATAACAATAAAGTCATCTTGTATATAACAAATGAAATGGTTTTGAAGTCAAATTCCTTCACAATTGGCATTGTCATATTGTTTAATCATCCCTGTTCTGCTGGTGCTATCCATTGTTATGTTTTAGAAGCATGAAACCTGGATTCCTAGGATTACTGTTACTATAAGGAGTATATTGAAGTCATTTAAGTTTAACCAATGAACATGGGATGGCCTGTAGATTCATAATTCTATCCAAACCCACACATATGGTCTTCTAATGGTAATGGAAAAAAAAAACCTGCACTGTGGGATAAACTAAAGCAGGGGTGCCCAACCTTTTTTGACCCAAGATCTACTTTTCAGCAGCCAACCCCTCCGAGATCTACCGGTCCAATATCAACATTTCAAACCACACGCATCGTTGCCTCCCTGCAGTAACTTCACAACACTACCACTTTACTTTATGTTCATATAAGCAATAAGCATGAAGTACACCAGAATTGTCATAAATAGGCCTACAGCAGTACAACATAAGTACAACAGACAAACACTGCCATTGCAAATGCAATCATAAGAACAGTCCAGACACACACACACACACACACACACACACACACACACACACACACACACACACACACACACACACACACATGAAAATCGCTATTTTTTTCTTTTCCACCCCATTTTTTTTTTCTTTCCTCGCCACATCTCCCGAGATCTACTCATGATCAGGCCGAGATCTACCGGTAGATCCCGATCTACTGGTTGGGCTCCCCTGAACTAAAGAAACCAACCAAATGACTGGACAGGTAAAACAAATGTCTACAAAAGTATGGTATTCCTCAGGCTGCATTCACATTGAAGAAACTTTGCAGCTTCATGGATTTCTTCAAATCAGCCATATTTAGTCCAGCTCCAGTCATTTCCTATGGGGATCATATGGTTTGGAGAGGAAAACCTGTTTCTTCAAAATGCAGAATGGAAGAAAACTGCATGGAACAGGTTCTAGGCAAAAAAAAAAAAAAAAAAAAAAAAAAAAAAACTCTAAGAAAGTGGTCGGACTTATTCTATGAGTCAGACAAGACAAAAAGGGTTGGGGCAAACAGCCAACCAGTAGTAGAAAAGTCGCATTTTTGATGTTCTTCACTCTTTATTGACAGCTGTCAAAAACAGCTTGGGATCTTTTAAACAGAAATGATTTTCAGTGTAAGATGAAGTATTCAGGCCCTGTCCAGTAAGTAATTCAACAGGGTAATCCCTGGCCCAATAGAAAAATACAACTTTAGAATTCAAGGTCCTAAAATATTACTTTTGACTATTTCCAGCAGTAACCTACCCAATGAAAGGGTCCACTCACCACCACAGTAACTAATCTAGTGGTTGGTTCTATAGCCCAGTTTTGATCGGTCAGGGAACTCACTTTTTGAACATGGTAGCCATTGTAGACAACTGTTATTAACTAGCCTACTATAATTCTCCAAGCTTTTATCAGTTTTGTTGCAGTGTGTAGGCCTACTTGACATGTAGGCTACTGTAACTGTCATTTTCTGTTAATAGGATTTTAGTTTATTCATTCATTAGTCTATTGTATAGACCAGGGACAAAATCATAATGCCCCATCAGATAATTTCTCAAAAATATGTTCCTTTTCTTCTTTACAACACAAGTGGACAAAAGTGGCAAAAATGTGGATCTGTTTCCTCATTTCATTGGCTTGACCACATCATTCAAAGCATTGAGAGAAATTGATGCACTGAGCAATGAAACCCATGAAAGTTTCATCAATGTGAACGCCGCCCCAATTTGATACACATTTGGATTGTAGAATGTGTTTTACATATTGTTATGGCTTTCCAGGGTAGACATACAGTATGCACTTAGGGATAAACTAAAGCAAACAGCCAACCTACAGTAATGAATGTCTGCAGAAATTTACTAAGCTATTCCTTAATTTGATACACATTTGGATTGTAAAATGTGTTGTATTAAATATTGCAATTGTTATTATTAGTATTCCAGGGGAGAAATATATATTGATGGATAAATTAAGGCAACCAGACAAACAAATGTCTACACGAATGTGATACAATCCTATTCATTAATTTGAGATTGCAGACTGTTGCATGACATCGTATTATAATGATCAGTTACCAACAGTGTTGTGAATAACGCCCTTACAAGTAACGCCCTTACAGTAAGGGATTACTTTTTTCAGTAACTTCTAACGTAACTCCTTACATTTCTCAAATTCCTAACGACGTTATGATTAGTGTGCCATCGTTAGTGTCGTTACTCCGCGGCGGCGGCAGGACTCGTCACTCGCTGCACTGTGTGCTGTCTGTCTTCTTCAGCTCGCTTCTTCACAGTCTAACATAGAGTATATTGTATAGAGAAGGCACCGAACGAAAGTTCCCCTCTCCTCTCGTCCACTTGCATTGTTTCCTCCGGATGCCTGTTCTAGTTTTAATATATCTATGTGTGTAACGTCACGTGATAAATATAAGCCAATCAGAGCCAGTCTTATTCGTCGAGCAGAGCAGAGCCATCTAGTAGAACAGCTGCGACATTGAGGGGCAGAAGAAAATGCTTATGATCCCATAGACTTAAATGCATCCGGTAACCTCGGTTGTCCCAATTCAATAGAAGTGTATATAGATGAGCCGCCATTGAAGTGGCCCCATGAAGTGAACCGAGTTTTCGTGTAACTAAAGGCTCTGGCCTCTTGTAAGGAAACAGACACAACCAGGAGTGTTGCTGCGCACACACACTAGCATTTAGCTGCGGTAAAATACGCTCTCAGACGCAATGATACGAGGACGACAGCGTGAATGGAGCCTTTGCAGCGCGGAAATATAAACACTATTTTACATTCTTGCTGGTAAAGCAGGGGTTTTCTACAGGTGTTTCCGGGGAGGATTCCAGGTGGTCCTCACACTAAATGATGGAAAGTTGGTTAACCAGATGCAATTCTTTGAGAGTGTAAACATGAAACCAAACGGACCCTTGCGGGTCCATTTGGTTTCATGTTTACAAGAGTTAAAATAATCATCATCTGAATTAGCCCAAGTCTACACAAGTAGATAATGTAGAAGTTTAATGGTTCTTTATATCTGTATGTTTGACTGTTTTGTTTTTTAAATCCAGCCTGATATTGTGGACAAAAGAAAATAAATCTTTAGTTATGGGGTCTGTGAGGCCAAAATGTCCTCACATGGTGGTCCGTGGCTAAATGCAGATTAAACAGTGGGCCCTGGTATGAAAAGGGTTGAAAACGACTGTGGTATAGGACGTGGACGAAAACAAAAACATTGAGGTGAAGTGTAGACAGCAAGCATTGTCCTCAGCAAAGAAAATCTCAATACAGCCCATGCTCAGCATGCTGCCATTAAAGGGGAATTCCAACCCCTTTTAAAAAAAAGGCCCTAAAAGACAAATCATTAACATGGCGAAACACAACCTCCATTTCTAGTAAACACAGAATGGGGAGATCTTTGTCTTGTTCACGCAACATCTCTAAGGCATATTAATGTCAGTAAAATGTTGAAAATGGGAAGAATTTTACTTTAAACTTGTAAGCACGAATACTACAGAAAACACCGCTTTTTTGTATGTTTTTTTTTAAAAAGTAAAGTAAAGTAAAGTAACGCCCTTACTTTCTTTAGTAAGGAATAAAGTAACTAGTTACTTTTTCAGGGAAGTAACTATAACTATAATGCCCTTACTTTTTAAAAGTAACTTCCCCAACACTGGTTACCAATGACAGAGGTTACCATTGCTTGCAAGAGATACAGCATATTTTGAATAGCTTGAGAGTATATAGCTTTATATCGATAATAGCGTTGAGATCATGGTCATGTTACAAGGAAGAATAATATCAATAGATATAGAAGAATAATATCAATATTAAATGTAAAAAAATAGGCAACACAAAGTAATTATTCCATATTTTGCAGACTTCACTGTAAAAATGCTTCTAACAGAGACAGAAAGCACACGATATTCACACACATTGGATGCAACATTGTGTGTATTATGTGAAAAACCTCTACAAGGAGAGAGAAATATTCTGCATGTCAAAACACCAACCCTGGAAGGATTCAAAACAAAACTGAAGGTTGTCCAGGAGCAGGATGATAAGTCCATAAGAGACTATCCCCCTCACAGAGATGACATACTGTCCTTCAGGTTCATAATTTTATATCACAAGTCATTTAGGGCAACTTATTTGAGTTCAAGTAAGTGTGTTTCATCCAGTGTGTGTGTGTGAATGTGGTGTGCTTGCTGTCTCTGTTAGATCCATTTTTCCACGTCTGCAAAATATGGAACAATTACCTTATTTGTGTTGCCTACTTTTTACATTTAATATTCATATTATTTGTAAAATGAAATGTTCCCATACTTCAAAAAGGTTCTGCATCTCTTGCATGTAATGGTAACTTCTGCCATTGATAGATGATAAGTGACACTATCTCATGCAACAGTCTACAATCTCAAATTAATGAATAGCATTGTATCACATTTGTGTAGACATTTGTGTTACCCGTTCATGTATTTGGTTGTCTGGTTGCCTTAATTTATCCGTCAATATATATTCTTCCCCTGGAATACAATAGCAATATTTAATACACATTCTACAATCCAAATGTGTATCAAATGTGTATCAAATTTAGGAATAGCTTAGTAGCCTATTTCTGTGGACATTTGGGTTACCTGATCAGTCATTACTGTAGGTTGGCTGGTTGCTTTAGTTTATTCCTCACTGCATATGTCTACCCTGGAAAGCCATAACAATATAATGGATTGCATTTTATAGCGCTTTTCTATGCACTACGTATATACTCAAAACGCTTACAATGGTACATTGGGAAGTAGAGTGGTGAACAGTCAACGCCAGCGTCCTCACTTCACACATTCACACACCAGTGGTGGCAACCACTGGAGGCAAGGTGGGGTTAGTGTGTTGCCCAAGGACACTTCAACATGTAGACAGGAGGAGCCGGGATTCAAACCGCTGACCACTGGATCATTGACCGACCTGCTCTACCTCCTGAGCCACAGCCGCCCATAATGTGCAGTACAACACATTCTACAACCAAATTAAGGAATTACACTTACAATTTGTTTTACCTGTTATCAGTCCAGTCATTTTGTTGGTTTAGTTTATCCTGCAGTGCAGGTTTCTCCATTAGAAGACCATGTGTGGGTTTGGATAGAATTATGAGTTAGTTAAGAGTTCTAATGTTCACCTGTAAGAGTTCTAATGTTCACCTGTAAGAGTTCTAATGTTCACCTGTAAGAGTTCTAATGTTCACCTGTAAGAGTTCTAATGTTCACCTGTAGGAGTTCTAATGTTCACCTGTAAGAGTTCTAATGTTCACCTGTAGGAGTTCTAATGTTCACCTGTAAGAGTTCTAATGTTCACCTGTAAGAGTTCTAATGTTCACCTGTAAGAGTTCTAATGTTCACCTGTAGGAGTTCTAATGTTCACCTGTAAGAGTTCTAATGTTCACCTGTAAGAGTTCTAATGTTCACCTGTAGGAGTTATAAACTGAACGTTGTTCACCTGTAGGAGTTCTAATGTTCACCTGTAAGAGTTCTAATGTTCACCTGTAGGAGTTCTAATGTTCACCTGTAGGAGTTCTAATGTTCACCTGTAGGAGTTCTAATGTTCACCTGTAAGAGTTCTAATGTTCACCTGTAGGAGTTCTAATGTTCACCTGTAAGAGTTCTAATGTTCACCTGTAAGAGTTCTAATGTTCACCTGTAGGAGTTATAAACTGAACGTTGTTCACCTGTAGGAGTTCTAATGTTCACCTGTAGGAGTTCTAATGTTCACCTGTAGGAGTTCTAATGTTCACCTGTAAGAGTTCTAATGTTCACCTGTAGGAGTTCTAATGTTCACCTGTAGGAGTTCTAATGTTCACCTGTAGGAGTTCTAATGTTCACCTGTAAGAGTTCTAATGTTCACCTGTAAGAGTTCTAATGTTCACCTGTAAGAGTTCTAATGTTCACCTGTAAGAGTTCTAATGTTCACCTGTAGGAGTTATAAACTGAATGTTGTTCACTTGTAGGAGTTATTAACTGAACATTGTTCACTTGTAGGAGTTATAAACTGAATGTTGTTCACTTGTAGGAGTTATAAACTGAATGTTTTTCACCTGTAGGAGTTATAAACTGAATGTTGTTCACTTGTAGGAGTTATAAACTGAATGTTGTTCACTTGTAGGAGTTAACTGAACGTTGTTCACCTGCAGGAGTTTCCCCATGCCAGAGCCCAGCTGGAGCAGAGGGGGCGGGACATCCTGAGGAAGGAGGGGCTTCTAGAGGAAGTGGGCGTGTCTGCGGGGGAGGAGCTAGACCAGAAGGTGGAGAGGCTGGAATCCTGCCTGGACCGTCTGCAGGTTCATAATAATAATAATAATAATAATAATAATAATAATAATAATAATAATAATCCTCCAATAGATTCACACCATGTGCATAAATACCGGATTTTTTTTACCCTTAAAGGATAATTCCAATTTTCAAAAAATTCCTAAGAGGATACAAATGTGAACCAAATGGACCCTGGCGGGTCCATTTGGTTCAATTTGTGCTCTCTCAGAAAAAAGAAGTGTTGAAAGAAATTGATTAACATGGTGAAAATACATCTTGATGATGTCATCAAGATGTTTCACTATGTTAGTGGTTTTCTTCAGACCTCCATTTCTTGGGAACACAGAATGGGGGAACTTTTTTTTATCATGTCCACACAACACCTTGAAGGTACATCAATGACATAGTAAAATAGTAAAAAAATATAAAGTTCCCCTTTAAAATCCATATTTGGAGTTCTTTGTCAGAAATGCCCAAATATAGAGTGTGGATTAAGGCTGTATACCGAAGCTCGGGATTCGAACCACTCGCTCGTTAAGGTCGCCACGCGAACGAATATTAATGATCCCGAACCATTCGCATTTATTTATTTATTTAACCTTCCCCCCCATCTAGTAGAACTGTGACATTGAGGGGTCAGAAACTCGCTGTGAAACGCGCTGTTATGTACTCTTATGGTTCACTGACCACCAGCAGCAGGCTGGTGGGCAGCAGGCTTAAGCCTATATATACAATATCACGTAGTCTAATCTTGGCAAACAAATAATTAAACCAGCCTTTGGTAAGGTTGGTCTTATGGTTCACTGACCACCAGCAGCAGGCTGGTGGGCAGCAGGCTTAAGCCTATATATACAATAGACACGTAGTCTAATCTTGGCAAACAAATAATTAAACCAGCCGACGGACGGCATTTATTGGCAATCAAAACAGCGTGTTACCCGTGGCTGTGTCGGATCTGTCATCAGAAAGAAGAGAAAGGACAGCGGTGTCATGATGAAGTATTCACTAATGTCAGGCACATCTCAGGGCAGTAGAAAACTTAGCTACCGATGACAACATCCACGATGTTAATAGTTAGTAGAGGCGCACGCACGGGGGGCGTGGGGGGGTAGCATGCTGCTTTTTTTTTAGCGAAGGTTTGAAGCTCGCCTTATAATTCCCGGCGAACGTTCGAAGGCCAGAATGAGTCCAACTATACAGCACTAGTGTGGATGCAGATGTCATGACATCGTTGTGATGCCAGTGCAGGCAGGGCCCTGTCTGTATAGAGCCTTTGGTTCTGCTTCTGGACAACCATGTGTCCGACGGACTGGCTGGTGTGGAACACGTGGTGGATTGCAGACATATAGCCTAGATCACACCAATTTTCATCTAAAATATTTCATCATGTATTTCATCCATGTTTCCTCGGACAAGTTAGTTGGCGCACACAGTTAGTTCCGGTCCGTCTCTTATTTGGGTCCCTCAGCTGGCAGGAGGCGATTGCTGCTTGCTGTCGCTAGCATTGGGATCGTATCAAAATGGGCGACGTAGAGCGAGCCGTTAAAAACAAGCAGTTGGTGCTCCACTGCTGCGGTGTGGTGCGGCGGTTAGTAAAATCTGAGAGTAGGGCTGGAAAGAGCGATGATTGCGGTGGTATGACGTCATATTGTATGAAACGGTGGTCGCGGGGGTCACCGAAAATCAAACTCTGAATAGGCCTTAATAATGACCAGTGATTAATAATGACCAGTGGTTAATAATCAGTGATTAATAGTGACCAGTGGTTAATAATCAGTGATTAATAGTGACCAGTGATTAATAGTGACCAGTGATTAATAGTGACCAGTGGTTAATAATGATCAGTGATTAATAGTGACCAGTGATTAATAGTGACCAGTGGTTAATAATGATCAGTGATTAATAGTGACCAGTGATTAATAGTGACCAGTGGTTAATAATCAGTGATAATAGTGACCAGTGATTAATAGTGACCAGTGATTAATAGTGACCAGTGGTTAATAATCAGTGATAATAGTGGCCAGTGATTAATAGTGACCAGTGGTTAATAATCAGTGATTAATAGTGACCAGTGATTAATAATGACCAGTGGTTAATAATCAGTGATTAATAGTGACCAGTGGTTAATAATCAGTGATTATTAGTGACCAGTGGTTAATAATCAGTGATTAATAGTGACCAGTGGTTAATAGTGACCAGTGATTAATAGTGACCAGTGGTTAATAATGACCAGTGGTTAATAATCAGTGATTAATAGTGACCAGTGGTTAATAATCAGTGATTAATAGTGACCAGTGATTAATAGTGACCAGTGGTTAATAATCAGTGATTAATAGTGACCAGTGATTAATAATGACCAGTGGTTAATAATCAGTGATTAATAGTGACCAGTGGTTAATAATCAGTGATTATTAGTGACCAGTGGTTAATAATCAGTGATTAATGACCAGTGATTAATAATCAGTGATTAATAGTGACCAGTGGTTAATAATCAGTGATTAATAGTGACCAGTGGTTAATAGTGACCAGTGGTTAATAATCAGTGATTATTAGTGACCAGTGGTTAATAGTGACCAGTGGTTAATAATCAGTGATTATTAGTGACCAGTGATTAATAATGACCAGTGGTTAATAATCAGTGATTAATAGTGACCAGTGGTTAATAATCAGTGATTAATAGTGACCAGTGGTTAATAGTGACCAGTGGTTAATAATCAGTGATTAATAGTGACCAGTGGTTAATAATCAGTGATTAATAGTGACCAGTGGTTAATAGTGACCAGTGGTTAATAATCAGTGATTAATAGTGACCAGTGGTTAATAGTGACCAGTGGTTAATAATCAGTGATTAATAGTGACCAGTGGTTAATAATCAGTGATTAATAGTGACCAGTGGTTAATAGTGACCAGTGGTTAATAATCAGTGATTAATAGTGACCAGTGATTAATAGTGACCAGTGGTTTATAATCAGTGATTAATAGTGATCAGTGATTAATGACCAATGGTGAATAGTGACCAGTGATTAATAGTGACCAGTGATTAATAGTGACCAGTGGTTAATAGTGACCAGTGGTTAATAATCAGTGATTAATAGTGACCAGTGATTAATGACCAGTGGTTAATAGTGACCAGTGATAGTGAACAGTGATTAATAATAGTTAATAATAATAATTAATAATGACCAGTGGTTAATAATCAGTGATTAATAATGACCAGTGGTTAATAATCAGTGATTAATAGTGACCAGTGGTTAATAATCAGTGGTTAATAGTGATCAGTGATTAATAATGACCAGTGATTAATAGTGACCAGTGGTTAATAATGATCAGTGATTAATAATGATCAGTGATTAATGACCAGTGGTTAATAATGACCAGTGATTAATAATGACTAATAATTAATAGTGACCAGTGGTTAAATGACCAGTGGTTAATAGTGACCAGTCATTAATAATGACCAGTGATTAATAGTGACCAGTGATTAATGACCAGTGGTTAATAATCAGTGATTAATAATGACCAGTGGTTAATAATCAGTGATAATAGTGACCAGTGGTTAATAATCAGTGATAATAGTGACCAGTGGTTAATAATCAGTGATAATAGTGACCAGTGGTTAATAATCAGTGATTAATAGTGACCAGTGGTTAATAATCAGTGATTAATAGTGACCAGTGGTTAATAATCAGTGATTAATAGTGACCAGTGGTTAATAATCAGTGATTAATAGTGATCAGTGATTAATAATGACTAGTGATTAATATTGACCAGTGGTTAATAATCAGTGATTAATAGTGACCAGTGATTAATAGTGACCAGTGGTTATTAATCAGTGATTAATAGTGACCAGTGATTAATAGTGACCAGTGATTAATAGTGACCAGTGATTAATAATGACCAGTGGTTAATAATGACCAGTGGTTAATAATCAGTGGTTAATAGTGACCAGTGGTTAATAGTGACCAGTGATTAATAGTGACCAGTGGTTAATAATGACCAGTGGTTAATAATGACCAGTGGTTAATAATGACCAGTGGTTAATAATGACCAGTGATTAATAGTGACCAGTGGTTAATAGTGACCAGTGGTTAATAATCAGTGGTTAATAGTGACCAGTGATTAATGACCAGTGGTTAATAGTGACCAGTCATTAATAATAGCCTGGTGTTTTCCCTCCAGTGATTAATGACCAGTGGTTAATAGTGACCAGTGGTTAATAATCAGTGATTAACAGTGATCAGTGATTAATGACCAGTGATTAATAGTGACCAGTCATTAATAATAGCCCGGTGTTTTCCCTCCAGACCTGTGTTGCTCGCCTGCAGAGTGAGTTTAACTCCTCCCAGCTGCGACTGAAGCAGCGAATCACAACGCTGGAGCGTAGCGTCACCATGGCAACGCTGCTGACGGGCAGCGGCTTCCTGTCAGACGGCGACGAGAGCATCCGAGACTCCGCCCACAGTGAGGTCAACATCAGACTGTGACTCCGCCCACAGTGAGGTCAACATCAGACTGTGACTCCGCCCACAGTGAGGTCAACATCAGACTGTGACTCCGCCCAGTGAGGTCAAAAACAGACTGTGACTCTGCCCAGTGAGGTCAATAACATCAGACTGTGACTCCGCCCACAGTGAGGTCAACATCAGACTGTGACTCCGCCCAGTGAGGTCAATAACATCAGACTGTGACTCTGCCCAGTGAGGTCAATAACATCAGACTGTGACTCCGCCCAGTGAGGTCAACATCAGACTGTGACTCCGCCCAGTGAGGTCAACATCAGACTGTGACTCCGCCCAGTGAGGTCAACATCAGACTGTGACTCCGCCCAGTGAGGTCAATAACATCAGACTGTGACTCCGCCCACAGTGAGGTCAACATCAGACTGTGACTCCGCCCAGTGAGGTCAACATCAGACTGTGACTCCGCCCAGTGAGGTCAACATCAGACTGTGACTCCGCCCAGTGAGGTCAACAACAGACTGTGACTCCGCCCAGTGAGGTCAACAACAGACTGTGACTCCGCCCAGTGAGGTCAACAACAGACTGTGACTCCGCCCAGTGGTGTAAAGTGCCTTTACTCTAGCATATTTAAATCAGTGAGGCTTTCGATCGTTTCCATCTGATGACATCACCAGGGCTTCATAGCAGATGTGTCTAAGAGCGACCAAAACAGAGAATGATCGATCCGCTACAAAGCAACCGCGACTAACGATGATGAATCCTCTAAAATGAGCGTTTGATTCAAATTTTACAGTGTTTAATTTAGTACAGGTGTGCTCTGGTTTGGGTAAACATTACGTAGTTCTGGTCATTTTGTGGAGGCCACTGGTGTCACGCAGTCAAAGCAAAAGAATCCACAAAACTGAATATGTATTGTGGAATTATTTCTAAAATAATATTTTATAAATAATGTGCTAATATTATTAGCACATCCACCATTCATTATTGACCACTCTATCGCAGGTTGTTTTTGTTTTTTGTGTCCATATTACTACGCCCAAAAATTAGTATCTGATAGAGGAGCCAAAAATGAACGAAGGACGTGCTAATATTTTAGAAATAATGCAACAATACAAATGATGTTAGTTTTGTGCATTCATTTACCTGCTGACCCCAGCAAGGGCGGATGTAACATTTCCCAATTGGGGGGGGGGGGGGGGGGGTGACAGGAGAAAATGCTATGGGGGGCGGCTTCGTGCCACGGGCGATGAAGCCGCCCCCATACCACTTTCAGTTACAGGATTTTTATTAGGCAAGTAAAGCATCAATAATAACTGTTAATAGTAATAATCAGTTGTTGGAGCTACAACAGACACACAGCATGCATAAAGGTAAGCTAAAGGTTTTCTGTTTTTAATAATACTGATGAAATGCTGGTGGTTTAGTGGTGACACAGCTGTAGGTATTTAGTAGCAGTAGTAGTGTTTCACATTTTAAATATATAATAAGCACTTTAATTTGAAATATCTTTGAGATTCAGGTTGTTTTGCATGTCATCATGTTTAGTGGGGCAGTCAGGGCATTTATGGGGGCATTGCCCACCCATGCCCATGCCTAGATCCGCCCCTGGACCCCAGTGACCTCCACAAAATGAACAGAACTACTTAATATTCACCCGCACCAGAGCAGAACTCGCACTATGGACAGTGTTTCTTACAACTAAAAATATAGTTGAACTATCTGTTTAGCATGATAAGATTTTTCTCTCCATCGGCTATAACGTGTGTCTTTTGATTCATATCCATTCTTGTAGCTTATAGTGTTGTTGTTAAGGTTCTTATAGTGTTGTTGTTAAGGTTCTTATAGTGTTGTTGTTAAGGTTCTTATAGTGTTGTTGTTAAGGTTCTTATAGTGTTGTTGTTAAGGTTCTTATAGTGTTGTTGTTAAGGTTCTTATAGTGTTGTTGTTAAGGTTCTTATAGTGTTGTTGTTAAGGTTCTTCCAGACGCTGAGTAATAAATGGTGCTCAGAAAACGACCTGCGATAAAGAGAGCGTGTAACGGCGGTCGTTTATTGTACGGCGGTAGTCCAGTGATGTGTGTCACGCGCGCATGCTCGTTTCGTGCACACACGCACAATATTTTTGAAAGCTCAATCCAGTGAGCTTTTTAAAACGCCTGGCCTTAATCGACAGCGATTTTCTTTATGTCGGCACTGCAGAGAGAATCGAAAATCGCAGCGTTTATGCAGGCGTCTATTGTTGCCGTCTGGAATGCCCTTTACTTGTAATTTATTTGAATACATCACAAACCACAGTTATATTATACGTTTATACTCTGCTTTTACTCTAATTTTACTGTGACTCCGCCCACTGCCCAGTGATGATGTCACTGGAAGAATTGTTTACAGCCGACCAATGAGAAACAGAGTAGGACAAACATGGAAGCATTTTATCATGAACGCATTGCGTTGCTAATGCTCATTACATGGACATTTTCTGTCCTCAAATTCTGGACCTTTCAGACCATCAGAAATATCGACATTCGGGGGTTTCTAACCGTCAGCGACGATGGCCAGGCCGTCCTTACGTCACTGCGTAGTCCTGACGACTCAGACGCGTAGCCTGGAAGCTATATGTACTCTGCAGGTCCGGCGGGGCGGTCCCTCTTTAGTTTCTGCTCCTTGGTGAACCAGGGTTCGAACCGCCTGCCTACGACGATGGGGAACTCTTTCAGCAACCGACTGGAGATCCCGCCGGGTAAAGGGCCCCACGCGGTGGGCTGCACCGACCTCATGACGGGCCCCACGGCCGACGGAACCTTCTTCCGCCTCTACTACCCCTGCCTGGAGGCGGAGGAGAGCGCCTCCTCGCCCAAGCCGGATTGGATTCCGTGTCGGGAGTACTTCAACGGCCTGGCGGACTACATGAGGATCAACAGGACTCTGAGTGAGAGCATCTTCAGCTACCTGTTCGGCTCCTTCAAGATCCCGGCCCACCTGGATGGTCCGTTTAAGAAGGAGGAGGGGAAATACCCGGTGGTGGTGTTCTCCCACGGCCTGGGGGCCTTCAGGACGTTGTACTCTGCCATCTGTGTGGAGCTGGCCTCCCGCGGCTTCGTGGTGGCGTCTGTGGAGCACCGGGATGGCTCGGCCTCGGCTACCTTCCACTACCGGGAGACAACGGAGGTGGAGGGAGAGGCGGAGGGAGAAGAGGCTTCAGCTTCTTTGCCGCGCCGCCTGGTGGTGGAGTGGATGTACTACGGGACTCGTCTGACCGGGGAGCACGCCGCGTCGCTCCTGAACCAGCAGGTGAAGCGCCGGGCGGAGGAATGCGTCCGCGCCCTGAAGCAGCTCTCTGAGATCGACGCAGGGTCCGCGGTGCACAACGCCCTACAGACGGGCTTCGACTGGAACGCTCTCAGGGACTCCCTGGACCTCCGCCGGGCCGTGGCCATGGGCCACTCCTTCGGGGGAGCGACGGCCATCGAGGCGCTGTGCCGAGAGGCCGGCTTCGTGTGCGGCGTGGCGCTGGACGCCTGGATGTACCCTCTGGAGGAGGAGATGTTTCCTCGGGTGAAGCAGCCCATCCTCTTCGTCAACTCAGAGAGCTTCCAGAGGGCAGAGAACATCCTCTGCATGAGGAAGCTGCTGGAGGCCTCAGAGAGCCAGAGGAAGATGATCACCATCAGGGGCACGGTGCACCAGAGCTTCCCCGACTTCACCTTCCTCACGGGGGACTGGCTGGGCAAGCTGATGAAGCTGAAAGGGAAGGCTGACCCTGAGCTGGCCATGGAGCTCTGCAACAGAACCTCTCTGGCCTTCCTCCAGAGGCACCTGGGCCTGGAGGGAGACTTTAACCGCTGGGACGCGCTGGTGGACGGGGAAGACGACAACCTCATCCCGGGAACCAACGTTGACCTGGCCCCACTTAGCGCTAGAGATCACAACCTGCTCGTTCTAGAAACGGAAGCCGCCCTAATCCCGACGGCTGATGGAAAAGCAGAACTCCACGGTGAGCTCCCTCCTGGAACCGGTCCCGACCTCACACCGAGTGATGGGAAAGACGAGGAGCGCATTCTTCCAAGAACCGACAATGATTTTCTCCTGACTGGCAGAAAAGATAACGCCGCTCACGTTCCCGGAACCGATGTCACCATCTCGCCAGCGACTGACCGAAAAGATTTGAATCTCTTGCGCCGGATGTACCACAGAACCTGTCTGACCGGCGAACAGGTGTCGTCACTCCTGAACAAGCAAGTGAAACGTAGAGCTGACGAGTGCGTCTGCGCTCTGAAGAACAAACTATTTGAAATGAACGCGGGTGCAGCGGTGCAGAGCACCTTGCCGACTCACTTTGACTGGACCGCCATGAAGAAGTACGCGGAGAAGGCAGGAATTTCCTTTTTCCAGGAGCCGATTTCCCCCCAACTGATGGAAACGATAGCGTTGGCGTTCCAGGAACCAACGTTGACCTCCCAACACCACCGCCGACTGACGGAAAAGATGCCTACTTCTCTAGAGGAGCCAGCGTTATTATCCAACTGACGGACGATGGTAAAAAATGACATCCTTCCAGGAAAGCGCGTCGATGCCACTGCCATCCCATCGAACATTCTGCCTCACGGGTGGCTAAGCAAACGTGGTGAAAACATGACCTGTGTGTGCTGATGACAGTATAGCAGTGGTTTTCAACCAGTGGTCTGGGGACCACCAGTGGTCCTTGAGAGAGTTCCACGTGGTCCCCAGCTAAATGATGCAAAGTTGGGTTAACCATTTAGAGAACAGGCAACGACGTCCGTCCTAAAGATGAGAATATAGAGAGTACACCAACTGAGTTGAGGTTGTCGGCGCTTGTCTGCGACTCCCCTTTCTTTGTAACACGACTGTGAGAGACACCTCAGTCTGAATTGTCATTTCGTTTCACTTCTCTCCACCACAGCAGTTTCTAGGATGGGCGTTATCAAAGTAGCAGTCTTAATGGTGATTGGTTTGACGTTGTGAACAAAGTGAGTGACAGGGCTGTTGGCCAATCAGGTGCTGGGATTGGATTTCCAATCCGGACAAACAGCCCCAAAGGCAGGGAAGCCAGTCCGTGAATCACAGTGAAAAAAATCAGCTAGTATTTTTAAGGTGCTGATTCAGGGCTGAGCCAGTCTAAGAGACACTATAACTGGCAACGCAGGACTCCTGGATGGTTGTCCTGTCGTATGGTGCAGCGTTGGAGCAGTCTGGTGTGCAGCACTGTGGTACTGTGCAGCGTGGGAGCAGTTTGTTACGTCACCTGCAGGTTCCGTACAACTGTTACGTCACCCGCAGGTTCCGTACAACTGTTACGTCACCTGCAGGTTCCGTACAACTGTTACGTCACCTGCAGGTTCTGTACAACTGTTACGTCACCTGCAGGTTTTGGCCGTCCATGCCACTGCGGGTGACGTAAGGGGTGAAACATAGTCACCACCAGTGACTGTTACATCACCCTCACAGGGTGACGTAACCCTGAAGGAGTGCAGATCTAGTAATTACTTATTACTTATTTGTTTTTACTGTTTGTTCCAAAGTTCTTATATCTATGTATGAAACCACTTCATCTTCATTCCTTTTTTAGTCACGATTTGAAAACTTTAGTTATCGCTATTCTGTTAGTCAAGATTTTTAATTGTTATTACAAAATGTACGTTAAGTTTATCCCCAGGGAATTATTTTTCAACAAGAGTTGTGCCCCTACGGGGCACAGGTCTCCACCGTCCGGGCTCAGGTTTGAACGTCATCATGACGTCATAGTCGGGAGGACAGACAGATCGAGGGCACAGACGGGCTACGTGATACATTCCTGAACACATTCCTGATGAAGCTTTGAGTCCTAAAGTGTTCTCTGTAGTTAGGGTTAGTGTTAGGGTTAGGGTTAGAGCAGTTTGTCCTGTTAGTGTTAGGGTTAGGGTTAGAGCAGAATCCTACAGTGTTCTCTGTAGTGACTACAGCAGTTTGTCCTGTTAGTGTTAGGGTTAGGGTTAGAGCAGTTTGTCCTGTTAGTGTTAGGGTTAGGGTTAGAGCAGTTTGTCCTGTTAGTGTTAGGGTTAGGGTTAGAGCAGAATCCTACAGTGTTCTCTGTAGTGACTACAGCAGTTTGTCCTGTTAGTGTTAGTGTTAGGGTTAGAGCAGAATCCTACAGTGTTCTCTGTAATGACTACAGCAGTTTGTCCTGTTAATGTTCACCAATGTTCTCAAGAGTTACATGTTGTTAACCCACTCCATCATTTAGCCTGGGGACCACCTGGAACCCTCTGAAGGACCATTGGTGGTCCCTGGACCACCTGTTGAAAACCCCTGTTTTAGACCATCTGTGATCATATGGCCATGAGTTCCGAAATATGCTATTCAAGCAGGGCCGGATTTAGCCAGCCCTACTAGGGTGGGCACGAAGAATGTCAGGGTGGGCAACTCAAAAGTTTTTCTAGCAGTGGTTTTCAATCTTTTTGACACCAGGGACCACTATTTATTCAGCATTTGAGCCAAACTAAAGATTTATTTTGCTTTTGTCCACAATTCCAGGCTGGATTTGGGAAACCAAACAGTCCAACATACAGATCAAAATGACCATTAATCTTCTACATTCTCTAGTTGTGTAGACTTGGGATAATTCACATGATGAATATTTTAACTCTTGAGAGCGTAAAAATGAAATGTTTCATTTTTACGCTCTCAAAGAGTTACATCTGGTTAACCAACTTTCCACAACTCTGGACTCACTGATATTACCTTTCATTGGGTGGGCAGGATGCCCCCTGGCCCCCCCTCTAGATCTGGCCCTGTATTCAAGTCATTTCTGGTTTCTTTTTGTCTGCAACATTGTCTGCTAACCCTAACCCTAAACATGAATTTAGAACCATTTATGGATATCCTGTCTGTTAAAGTGGAATCATTCACAGCTGACAGCTGCTGGAGAGTCTGTTGTTCCACTAGTGGATGTTTGCATTTCAAATGTCGTTCCGACTGCAAGTAAGTAATGTCATAATACTCACACACACACACACACACACACACACACACACACACACACACACACACACACACACACACACACACACACACACACACACACACACACACACACACACACACACACACACACACACACACACACAAACACCTTATTACTGATATAAAATCCAAATAGTTTTTATTTAATCTACAGTCCTTGTTCCATGCACCCATTAGCCTTCTGTGGTTGTAAATGACCTTTAGCTTGAGGTGTGAACAATGTTGTACAATAACATGTTACAAGAATCGCGTTATACCAGTGGTTTTCAACCTTTTTGACTCCAGTTCATGTCAGAAAGACTGACTGTTATCAGGCTGCATTGATGTGTAGGATTGAACTTTGTTATTGATATTGTTTAAAATTGCTTTAAAATGTTCTAGTTGATTGAACTTTTACATTTTACTGTACTGTATTTTACTTGATGATAAAAAAATAGATTTTGAACCTGGCGCTTCGATATTGATATCATTTTTCTTTCCCAGCCCTACTACAAAACCCAAAACCCTTCTAATGGATGAGAATGCAACCAGCGAGGACGTGCCCCCCCCCCCCCCCCCCCCTATCTATTTGGGCTTTCATTTTTACGTGCACCTGCATCAATAATTTGTTCATGAGGTCAACGCCATTAATACATGATGTTTTTCGTGCATTCTTTGCTGGTCCATATATTAAATCCAATCCATTTCATCAACCTCCTGTTTGACTCACAGGGCTCCTCCATGCTCAGCGACCCTTAGGGGACATATCCTAACTCTCCCTCTACAAGGCTCTGGTAGTGAATATCCTAACTCTCCCTCTACAAGGCTCTGGTAGTGAATATCCTAACTCTCCCACTAGAAGGCTCTGGTAGTGAATATCCTAACTCTCCCACTACAAGGCTCTGGTAGTGAATATCCTAACTCTCCCACTAGAAGGCTCTGGTAGTGAATATCCTAACTCTCCCTCTACAAGGCTCTGGTAGTGAATATCCTAACTCTCCCACTAGAAGGCTCTGGTAGTGAATATCCTAACTCTCCCACTACAAGGCTCTGGTAGTGAATATCCTAACTCTCCCTCTACAAGGCTCTGGTAGTGAATATCCTAACTCTCCCACTAGAAGGCTCTGGTAGTGAATATCCTAACTCTCCCACTAGAAGGCTCTGGTAGTGAATATCCTAACTCTCCCTCTACAAGGCTCTGGTAGTGAATATCCTAACTCTCCTACTAGAAGGCTCTGGTAGTGAATATCCTAACTCTCCCACTACAAGGCTCTGGTAGTGAATATCCTAACTCTCCCTCTACAAGGCTCTGGTAGTGAATATCCTAACTCTCCCACTAGAAGGCTCTGGTAGTGAATATCCTAACTCTCCTACTAGAAGGCTCTGGTAGTGAATATCCTAACTCTCCCACTAGAAGGCTCTGGTAGTGAATATCCTAACTCTCCCATTAGAAGGCTCTGGTAGTGAATATCCTAACTCTCCTACTAGAAGGCTCTGGTAGTGAATATCCTAACTCTCCCACTAGAAGGCTCTGGTAGTGAATATCCTAACTCTCCCACTACAAGGCTCTGGTAGTGAATATCCTAACTCTCCCACTAGAAGGCTCTGGTAGTGAATATCCTAACTCTCCCACTACAAGGCTCTGGTAGTGAATATCCTAACTCTCCCACTAGAAGGCTCTGGTAGTGAGCTGCGGTATGCCTTGGTCTGGTTGTCATGGCGACCAGTTACTGGTTGTCAGACTAAAGTCCAACAGCATGAGTCAGTCTGTCTGTCTGTCTGTCTGTCTGTCTGTCTGTCTGTCTGTCTGTCTGTCTGTCTGTCTGTCTGTCTTTAAGGAAATGATCCAAGAAGGTGAACGCAGGTCTGAAGACACAGGTATGTCTGTCTGTCTCTCTGTCTGTCTTTCTCTCTCTCTCTCTGTCTGTCTGTCTGTCTCTCTCTGCCTGTCTGTCTGTCTCTCTGTCTTTGTCTGTCTTTCTCTATCTCTGCCTGTCTGTCTCTCTGTCTCTGTCTCTCTGCATGTCTGTCTGTCGTTGTACATAATACAGTATTATACTTTTCTCCCTGTCTCTCTCTCTGTCTGTAGTTCTACCTCTGGCTGTGTGTCAGTTAGTTAACTCCTGTCTGTAGTTCTGTCTGTGTGTACCAGCTGCTCTACAAGCTCACAATGTGTTGAATGTAGAGTAAACAGTTAAATAACTGATCTACAAGCTCACAATGTGTTGAATGTAGAGTAAACAGTTAAATAACTGATCTACAAGCTCACAATGTGTTGAATGTAGAGTAAACAGTTAAAATAACTGATCTACAAGCTCACAATGTGTTGAATGTAGAGTAAATGGTTAAATAACTGATCTACAAGCTCACAATGTGTTGAATGTAGAGTAAATGGTTAAATAACTGATCTACAAGCTCACAATGTGTTGAATGTAGAGTAAATAGTTAAATAACTGATCTACAAGCTCACAATGTGTTGAATGTAGAGTAAACAGTTAAAATAACTGATCTACAAGCTCACAATGTGTTGAATGTAGAGTAAATGTACAAATAAAACAGTCCAGGCTCTTGGTACTTAGCCCTGCAGAACTGCAGACAACTTAATGTTTAATAAATCATGTGTTTAACCTTTAATCTGAAACAGATCTACAAATGTTTAAATTATCAGTTTTTTTTCGTCATGTAAATACTTTTATACTCAGTAGAAAGTTTTCTCTCTGTTTTTGCTTAGTGTTGTTGAGAAGTTTACTTTTTAAGAAAAAAGAAATTTACTTTTTAAGGGAAAAAAAAAACATTCCCCCCATTCTGTGTTCTGTGGAGGTCTGAAAAAAAAAAACTCATCACATGTTAATGATGTTTCTTTTAGGGTCTATTTTTTCCTATTTTTTGGTTCCATTTGTTACACTCTCAGAAAAATGTTGTAATTGACCTGTTTCACATATTTGTGTGTCAAATATATTTCTGCTGAAAAGCACAAGGTTAGTGTGTTTACGTGTGTGTGTGTGTGTGTGTGTGTGTGTGTGTGTGTGTGTGTGTGTGTGTGTGTGTGTGTGTGTGTGTGTGTTACAGATGCCTCTGTGCAGTGTGTTGCTGTGTGTGTTGCTAACAGTGTGTGTGTGTGTGTGTGTGTGTGTGTGTGTGTGTGTGTGTGTGTGTGTGTGTGTGTGTGTGTGTGTGTGTGTGTGTGTGTGTGTGTGTGTGTGTGTGTTACAGATGGCTCTGTGCAGTGTGTGTGTTGCTAACAGTGTGTGTGTGTGTGTGTGTGTGTGTGTGTGTGTGTGTGTGTGTGTGTGTGTGTGTGTGTGTGTGTGTGTGTGTGTGTGTGTGTGTGTTACAGATGGCTCGGTGCAGTGTGTGTGTTGCTAACAGTGTGTGTGTGTGTGTGTTGCTAACAGTGTGTGTGTGTGTGTGTGTGTGTGTGTGTGTGTGTGTGTGTGTGTGTGTGTGTGTGTGTGTGTGTGTGTGTGTGTTACAGATGGCTCTGTGCAGTGTGTTGCTGTGTGCATGTGTTGCTAACAGTGTGTGTGTGTGTGTGTGTGTGTGTGTGTGTGTGTGTGTGTGTGTGTGTGTTACAGATGGCTGTGTGTGTGTGTGTGTGTGTGTGTGTGTGTGTGTGTGTGTGTGTGTGTGTGTGTGTGTGTGTGTTACAGATGGCTGTGTGCAGTGTGTTGCTGTGTGTGTTGCTAACAGTGTGTGTGTGTGTGTGTGTGTGTGTGTGTGTGTGTGTGTGTGTGTGTGTGTGTGTGTGTGTGTGTTACAGATGGCTCTGTGCAGTGTGTTGCTGTGTGTGTTGCTAACAGTGTGTGTGTGTGTGTGTGTGTGTGTGTGTGTGTGTGTGTGTGTGTGTGTGTGTGTGTGTGTGTGTGTGTGTGTGTGTGTGTGTGTTACAGATGGCTCTGTGCAGTGTGTTGCTGTGTGTGTTGCTAACAGTGTGTGTGTGTGTGTGTGTGTGTGTGTGTGTGTGTGTGTGTGTGTGTGTGTGTGTTACAGATGGCTCTGTGCAGTGTGTTGCTGTGTGTGTTGCTAACAGTGTGTGTGTGTGTGTGTGTGTGTGTGTGTGTGTTACAGAGTTCGTGAGCGGAGCGGAGCGGCCGAGAATTCCGCTCATCGCTCTCGACGTATTTGGTCCCGCTCGCAATCCGCTCCCGTGGACCCCCTCCCAGACCGCTCCCACTCCACTCCGCGCTCTTATTCATTTGGGCCGCTCCGCGCTCCGCGCTCCGCTCAGCCCGGCCCGCTCAGGGGCAAAATTTGACGGTTGAAAAAAAAAAAGGCTGCTGCTTTTTCTTTGTCGGGTATTGGGCTGCTTTCGGGCATTAGGCTACTATCAATGTCTGTGCTGTGCGCGTCTGTGCTGCGCGTCCTCCTACTCCTCCTCAGTCCTCCTTCCCCCGCAGTCTGTCTCAAACAAACGGCTATGATTGCTTATTTGCTTATTTTTTGGAACCACGGCACATCACAAACACCTAAAGTTCACCACCGACGTTGTGAACATGTCACTGCTTTCTTGTCAAATCGCGAGCTCCAAAGCTTTAGTCTTTGGGCGTGCGCTCAAACTCGGAAGATGTTCTTTTCTCTCTCTCTCTCTCTCTCTTCGCCGGCTTTTGTCAGACCCGGATATAAAGTTTCACAATTCGGGGGGGGCAGGCGAAAAACTTATACGACAACAGAGTTACATTTAGGGCGTTTAGGGGGGCATTCCCCAATTTCCCCCCCTGCGCGCAGCCTTTTATCCGGCTCTGTAAATGCGCCGAAAAAAAGAAAAAAGGAAAGCAAGAACGAAGGCGACTTCGGACATTCTTTCCCCTCCGCGTTATGGATTATATCTTTGATAAAATACTGCAAAAGGTAGGCTACACAGTGACAGTAGCCAAGTTGACATTGATTCCCTCAAACACATGCACACGGCTGCGTTGTGAGCCGTATGACAACATTTTGCGTTGGGTCCCGTGGGCGCCGCGGGCTAAAAAAATAAAATAAAAAATCGCCGCAGGCTAAAAAATAAAATAAAATAAATCGACAACATTTTGACACTGGGCCGCGATTCGTCGACATTCCAAATATGTGTCGATTACATCCATTTGCCCCCCTCACAGCATAAACATTTAAGACAGGAGTTAAATGTGCAGTTACACTGCTGTCTATAGCCTATTAACGCAGACAGGTGCGGCGAATAATCTTATGCCGCGATATTTCGTTTCCAAAATGCTATACGGGATAATAGGTTATTGATGATGTTACACTGTGGGGGAATTGGACATAAATGGGGGGGTCGCTGCGCTCAAATACGTTGCCGTTATGATGTGCAGTGCTTCAAAATAAATAGCGAGGTGACGCATCTAAGGCAAGATAGACAGCAAGACAGTCAGCTTACTTTTTCTTTTTTCCAATTTCCACCATCATGAATGATCATCATCTTCTCCTTCCTCCCGCACCTCGGAGAGGATTTTAAATGTCTTGATCATGTTGCTGGCACTGTAGGCCTATAGTCGCCATCTGAACCACAACCACACGTTTATGCTGTGCTACTGAACACGTGTGCCGTTGTCTGGACTGAACGGCTTGGAGCGGGCTGGAGCGGAGGGTAATTCTCGCTCCAGAGCGCGCTCCGACCCATTTGAAAACCCGCTCAGCGCTCACTTAAAAATCCACCCGCTCCACTCCCCGCTCCGCTCGCGCTCCGCTCCGCTCACGATCTCTGGTGTGTTACAGATGGCTCTGTGCAGTGTGTTGCTGTGTGTGTTGCTAACAGTGTGTGTGTGTGTGTGTGTGTGTGTGTGTGTGTGTTACAGATGGCTCTGTGCAGTGTGTTGCTGTGTGTGTTGCTAACAGCTACACCTCCAGTCTCAGCTCAGGTCAGTAAACACTAACTGACCCTCAGGCAGTGATGAAAATGTAGCTAAGCTACACTACTTGTTACTCTCGGAAAAATGTAGCTAAGCTACACTACAAGCTATCCCCAGAAAACTGTAGCAAGCTACACAACAAAATCAACACCACATATACAGTATATCTCAACGTAATGTACAACTTTCTAAACATAATATTATGTTGTTTGTTTTGAATTTGTTTTTTTCCTTCTTTTTCATCCTCTGGTCTGTAAAGCACTTTGAGCTGCATTTTGTCATGACAGGTGGAATACAAATAAATTAACAAATAAATAAATAAATAAATAAACAAATAAATTAATAAATAAACAGGTGGAATACAAATAAATTAACAAATAAATAAATAAATAAATAAATAAATAAATTAATTAATTAATAAATAAATAGGTGGAATACAAATAAATTATACCCATTGAAAATGGGTGGAATTCAAAAAAATGTAGTAAGCTACACTACCTATTACTACTTAAAATGTAGCCAAGCTACACTACAAGCTATGCCCAGAACATTGTGGTAAGCTACACTACCTATTACTACTTAAAATGTAGCCAAGCTACACTACAAGCTATGCCCAGAACATTGTGGTAAGCTACACTACCTATTACTACTTAAAATGTAGCCAAGCTACACTACAAGCTATGCCCAGAACATTGTGGTAAGCTACACTACCTATTACTACTTAAAATGTAGCCAAGCTACACTACAAGCTATGCCCAGAACATTGTGGTAAGCTACACTACCTATTACTACTTAAAATGTAGCCAAGCTACACTACAAGCTATGCCCAGAACATTGTGGTAAGCTACACTACCTATTACTACTTAAAATGTAGCCAAGCTACACTACAAGCTATGCCCAGAACATTGTGGTAAGCTACACTACCTATTTCTACTTAAAATGTAGCCAAGCTACACTACAAGCTATGCCCAGAACATTGTGGTAAGCTACACTACCTATTTCTACTTAAAATGTAGCCAAGCTACACTACAAGCTATGCCCAGAACATTGTGGTAAGCTACACTACCTATTTCTACTTAAAATGTAGCCAAGCTACACTACAAGCTATGCCCAGAACATTGTGGTAAGCTACACTAGGCTAGATAAGACCCTTAGCATCTTAACTACGGCATCAAACAGCCGCATACAAAGTTTTTGTAGGACGGTACAATTTGGTCCCCAATGCATTCTGGTGGAAGTAGAATTTTTGCCATTTTTCAAGTCTGATTTTTCAAGCCCTGTTTTGTGATAGCTCAGTTAAAAGTTAACCCTAATTGCTCCTAATGTGTGGATCGGTGCATAGAAAATAAATATAGTTGATCTACAAGCTCACGTCACAACACATGGAGACACGCTGGGATGGTTGGAGATCTATAGGGCTCCATTTTCATCACACGCTAAATCCCTGATCCCTTTTTTACTATTTTGATAAACTTTTTTTGGAATAGTTCAAGGTGCTAATCTACTGACATGATGTGAATAGTTCAAGGTGCTAATCTACTGACATGATGTGAATAGTTCAAGGTGCTAATCTACTGACATGATGTGAATAGTTCAAGGTGCTAATCTACTGACATGATGTGAATAGTTCAAGGTGCTAATCTACTGACATGATGTGAATAGTTCAAGGTGCTAATCTACTGACATGATGTGAATAGTTCAAGGTGCTAATCTACTGACATGATGTGAATAGTTCAAGGTGCTAATCTACTGACATGATGTGAATAGTTCAAGGTGCTAATCTACTGACATGATGTGAATAGTTCAAGGTGCTAATCTACTGACATGATGTGAATAGTTCAAGGTGCTAATCTACTGACATGATGTGAATAGTTCAAGGTGCCAGTAGTTCCAGTAGTCTACTGACATGATGTGAATAGTTCAAGGTGCCAGTAGTTCCAGTAGTCTACTGACATGATGTGAGCTTGTAGACTGGCCAGTCTACTGACATGATGTGAGCTTGTAGACTGGCCAGTCTACTGACATGATGTGAGCTTGTAGACTGGCCAGTCTACTGACATGATGTGAGCTTGTAGACTGGCCAGTCTACTGACATGATGTGAGCTTGTAGACTGGCCAGTCTACTGACATGATGTGAGCTTGTAGACTGGCCAGTCTACTGACATGATGTGAGCTTGTAGACTGGCCAGTCTACTGACATGATGTGAGCTTGTAGACTGGCCATTTGAACTAACACGTTTAGCAATACAAACCTGTTTGTTTACTGTGTGTGTGTGTGTGTGTGTGTGTGTGTGTGTGTGTGTGTGTGTGTGTGTGTGTGTGTGTGTGTGTGTGTGTGTGTGTGTGTGTGTGTGTGCGTGTCAGCCCGGTGTGCTAGAAGGTCTCCTATTGGCTGCTCAGCAGCGCCCCTGGCTGTGGGGAGTCTTCGTCGTCGCTGTTGGATTACCCATAATCCTCTTCATCAGCTGCATGTGGCCTGACCTGGTACTGTCTGTCTGTCTGTCTGTCTGTCTGTCTGTCTGTCTGTCTGTCTGTCTGTCTGTCTGTCTGTCTGTCTGTTGGATTACCCATAATCCTCTTCATCAGCTGCATGTGGCCTGACCTGGTACTGTCTGTCTGTCTGTCTGTCTGTCTGTCTGTCTGTCTGTCTGTCTGTCTGTCTGTCTGTTGGATTACCCATAATCAGTGATGGGGATAACGGCGTTATTGATAACGCCGTTACGTAATCAGATTAGTTTTATTAGTAACGGAGTAACCTAACGAGTTATTTTTGCAATTTAGTAGTTAGTTACTTAGTTACATTTCCAAAAAAGTAACTCGTTACTATAGTTCGTCGCAATTCATTTTCTTGAGATTGCCCGGTGTTGTATATTCCTCCTTCTGTTAGGGTAGAATGAGAATAAGCCGACTGCACGTTGTGGCTTCATCCTTCTGTGAGTGATGTGCGTAGTTTACATTTTCTGTCTGCACATCCTGTAAGTCCGCCTAAGAAATAAAAGTAAACCTACTGTCTAGCTAGTGTCTAGTTATACTCTAGTATGAATCTTTTATTTTGAAAAGGAAGAGGAAAAGGAAGTCCGCTGCTAGGATGGGTAGTGACACAGCTACTGTATGCGCGACTTGCTGAAAGTTGTAAACAATGACGCTGTACACTTTGGATTAACTTTTGGATTAACACACGCACTCTCGATTGGGAATCGGCTATAAACTCTGGCTGCGTTATTAGGTGAGTAATGTTTAATTCATTGTTTGGCCGCCGTGCCTTGTCTTATATAGACTACTGTCTATAGTTCAGGTGGCTGACGATGGTCAGTTGAGAAGCCGGCCGTCCTGGTTGTTTTGTTGTTGCCGCCGGCAGCATGGAGAGGCCATAATGCTCTCTGACTGGTTGCACCGCACACAGCATAATATTGTCTGTACTGTGCATC
>CM076984.1:47502142-47512142 GCA_039105355.1 Benthosema pterotum | reverse complement strand
AAAAGTGCTGAATGAATGTGGGGATAATACTCCTCGCTTTGTCTCGCACTTCCTGGACGAATTACCACCGGTGACATATACAAGCCTGGACGTCTCAAACCTGCTTGGGAAAATACAGAGGACGTATGATGAAGTCTGCTCGTTAAAGCAAGCTATGCAGCTCCAGGCTGAGTTAAGTGTGGAGTTTCGGGCTGTTATTGTGGACATTAATAGTCGTCTGTGTGCACTGGAGCGTCCTACTGACCTGAGGCCGCCGGAGGCTGTGCCTGATACAGGTGGGGACGCTGCGGCCAGTGCAGCTAGCTTGGTGGCTACCGAGTTTGTGCCGGTGGCTGCTACATCGGGACCTGCGGGGCCATGCCTCGGAGAGAGGAGGCCGACTACTGGGAGTCCCCGGGGATCAGCGGCTTCAGCGCGCCGAGGAGGGGACGTGCCGGCCGGAGGCTCTGCTGTGAATACGGGGAAACCATCGCCGGTGACAGAGGGAACCCCTGGGGGAGAGACAGCCAGCTCGTCCCGCTCTCTACAATCTCCAGGATGGAATGAGGTGGTGAAAAGGGGTCGACGCTTCCCGGGGACGGGGAATGCTGCTGGCCAGGCAGGACCACGGGGCGCTGCCCCCGGGCGGAGGAGGAGAGCCGCCGGTGCGGTGCCAATTGTGGGGACAGGCGTGGTGACTGGCATTCACACTGTCAAAACCAAGCTGGTGAGTGTTTTCGCTACGAAGTTTTCACCAGAACTGGATGCTGAGACATTGTGTGACTATCTCAAAGGAAAACTTGGCCGAGAGGTTCAGTGTCAAAAGGTAAATACTGTACACAGCAGATTTGGATCGTTTAAAGTATCTGCCGAATGCGATGATGTCAATGAAATGTACATTCCGGAGCTCTGGCCTGATGGGGCACATGTGAGACGGTACTATGAGCCCCGCAGGGAAGGGGCTGTTGGTGTGAGCGCTGCTGCGAGGGGAATAAGCGTCCCTGCTGGTGCTGTGCGCACGGATTAATCATGTTTTTTTTTAATGGATAGGCTATAAGAGTTATGTCATACAACTGTCGTGGCCTGCGTTTGGGGCATAGCGCAGGTGATAGAGCTCGCCGCATCGTTGTTGACAAACTTTTGGACAAGTGTGATATACTTTGTATGCAAGAAACATTTCTTACTAAACAAGACCTGGAGTATTTAAACTGTTTCAGTGATGACTTTCATGGGGCTGGAGAGTCCACAACAGACCTCTCTATGGGAATAGTTAGAGGGAGAATACCCGGGGGTGTTGCCATTGTATGGCACAAGAAGCTTGACTCACTTATAAATGTGCTCAGGCTTAATGTGGATTGGTGTATCGCAATACATTTTATCCAAGATGAAAAGAACTTTGTAATTTTAAATGTCTATACACCCTATGAGTGTCGAGAAAATGAGGATGAGTATTTGAATAAACTTGCATTTATTCATTCCTTTATTCAAGATCATTCTTCCTCTAATATTTATATTCTTGGAGATATGAATGCTGATATCTCAGACAGCAGGTCATTGTTTGCAGGACATATGCACCAATTCTGTATTGATAATTCACTTATATTATCAAGCAAAGAGTGTCTGCCCCCAGACAGCTATACTTACATCAGCGAGGCATGGCACAGCACGTCGTGGCTGGACCACTGTATTAGTACTGCTGATGCACATGCCTCTCTATCGGGCATGGAAATTATGTATGGGGTAGCAACGACTGATCACATTCCAGTTGGTATGACAATACATGTTGAACAGCTACCTAGTATATCCCATAATGATGAGCACACACACACTGTAAAGTTAGACTGGTCTACTTTTACAGAGGATGATTTTATTATTTTTTATTCTCTTACAGAAAAGCATTTAGATAATGTTTACATCTGCAAAAATGCTATATTATGTAAAGATGCAAACTGCAAGGAGGAAGAACATAAGCGAGCTCTATGTCTTATGTATGAAGGTATTGTGAGTGCTCTGCATGAAAGCAGTAAACCCTTTCACAAGCATAAAAACAAGGGTGTTTATAATATCAGACCTGGTTGGAATGAGGTTGTAGCTAAACATCATGCAGAAGCTCGGGAAGCCTATAAGGCCTGGGACAGGGCTGGTAGACCCAGACAAGGGCCAGAGCTTGAGCAGAAAAAGCTCACAAATTCAAGGTTTAAGTATGCCGTTAGATATATACAAAAAAATGAACAAACAATGAGAGCTGATTCTCTGGCAAAAAGGCTATTAAATAATGATGGAGTTGATTTTTGGAAAGAAGTTAAACTTCTAAATAAAAGTAAAGCATCATTACCATGCTCTGTAGATGGAACCTCAGGGGCACAAAATATAGCTGATTTATGGCGTAAGCATTATAGCAATCTTTTTAACTGTGTCCAAAGTGATGTATATGTTCAAGATAACATCAAGAGTGATGAATCGCTGACTATTACAACACATGAGGTGTATAGAGCCATAAATAAGCTCTCAAATAACAAGGCCAGTGGTTTAGATGGCATAAGTGCTGAGCATCTAAAATATGCCAGTTTAAAACTGTCTCCTCTACTTGGGCTGTGTTTTACTGGTTTTATGTTTCATGGTATTCTTCCTGACTCTATGCTCTCTGTTTTATTAGTTCCAGTTGTAAAAGATAAGGCTGGTAAAGTCAGTAGTGTGGACAATTACAGACCTATAGCCCTAGCTAGTATACTGTCCAAAGTCTTGGAAATGAATCTGTTGAACAAGATAAATGAATATATTGACCTAGCTGACAATCAGTTTGGTTTCAAAGCCAAGCACGGCACAGACCTTTGCATCTACGCTTTAAAGGAGATAGTAAATAAGTATAGAGATCAAAACTCAACCGTACTTCTGTCTTTTATCGATGCATCTCGAGCTTTTGATAGAATTAACCATAATAAGCTCTTCAGTAAATTAACCCTAAGGGGGGTGCCTGAGGGCATAGTAAGGATTTTGGCCTATTGGTATACTAATCAGACTATGCAAGTAAGATGGGGCAATTGTATATCAGACCCATTTGGCGTCACCAATGGGGTCAAACAGGGTGGGATTTTATCACCTATTCTTTTTAATGTATATATGGATGGGCTGTCAAAACAGTTGAATGCATGCAACACTGGTTGTATGCTGGGAAGTAATCGCATTAATCATTTGATGTATGCAGATGATTTAGTCATACTGAGCCCAAGTAGTGCTGGATTACAGCAGCTACTTGACATATGTACGAAGTATGGCATTGATAATGATGTCAAGTATAATGCCAGTAAGAGTGTTGTTCTTATTTGTAGAACGAAAGAGGACAAAGGTCTGAACTTTCCTGTTTTTACGTTATCTTTTAATACTCTTGGTGTCTGTAGTAAGGTCAAATATCTTGGTCATTTTATTACAGAACAGTTAACAGATGATGATGATATACACAGACAGTGCCGTAAGTTGTATGCACAGGCGAACACCCTGGCACGTAAATTTAGTATGTGTTCTGAAGCAGTTAAGATTACTCTGTTTAGAGCTTACTGTACTCCACTTTACACTGCTCACCTGTGGTCAAACTACAAAAAAGCAAGTATTCAGAAACTGCAAGTAGCATATAATGATGCCATGAGAATTTTACTCAAAAGACCTAGATGGTGTAGTGCCAGTGAGATGTTTGTTGCCGCAAGAGTCCATACTTTTCATGCTGTTCTTCGGAACCTAATGCATAGATTCATGTGCCGCTTAGATGAGTCTGTGAATAGCATCATCGTCAGCTTGAATAACCCCGCTAAAAGTTGCACTAGATACTCTTCTAGCCTGAGAAAGCACTGGCTTAAAAGTCTCTATTTATAATTGTCTCAAATGTTTTTTTTTTTTTTTTTAACCTGTACATTTGGACTGTCTTCTACTGAATGTTCTGTGTATTGTATTATGTCTTTTGTGTCTTCTCTCTATGGACCCTGAGTCTGAAATAAAGGCATTCATTCATTCATTCATTCATAAACATATCTTTATAGTAAATACTCAGTCAACTAAAACTAAACATATCTTTATAGTAAATACTCAGTCAACTAAAACTAAACATATCTTTATAGTAAATACTCAGTCAACTAAAACTAAACATATCTTTAGTAGCAGTAAATACCCAGTCAACTAAAACTAAACATATCTTCAGTTAGAGCAGTAAATACTCAGTCAACTAAAACTAAACATATCTTTAGTTACAGTAAATACTCAGTCAACTAAAACTAAACATATCTTTAGTAACAGACAGTAAATACTCAGTCAACTAAAACTAAACATATCTTTAGTAACAGACAGTAAATACTCAGTGAACTAAAACTAAACATATCTTTAGTAACAGACAGTAAATACTCAGTGAACTAAAACTAAACATATCTTTAGTTCTAGCAGTAAATACTCGGTGAACTAAAACTAAACATATCTTTATAGTAAATACTCAGTGAAGTAAAACTAAACATATCTTTCCATCTATGCTGTACTTTGGCCAACCCTGTGCTCAGACATACAATATATTACAGTACACTGTAGGATGAAATGAACATTATACTCCTGACTGGTGTTTTAATATATCAGTGGATGTCACTTCCAGTATTCTTTTGCAGAACACACCCAATTGTTTTTGTCCACCCAATCCTATGGGCCTTGGTTGTGTGTGTGTGTGTGTGTGTGTGTGTGTGTGTGTGTGTGTGTGTGTGTGTGTGTGTGTGTGTGTGTGTGTGTGTGTGTGTGTGTGTGTGTGTGTGTGTGTGTGTGTGTGCGTGTGTGTCTGTTATGAATCAGCACCCTGCATATTTGGGATTTTATCACTGCAGCTAATCTGGTATTTTTTCTTCATATTTTACTCCTCCTCTCCCACATCTGAGAGAGAGATAGAGAGAGAGAGAGAGAGAGAGAGAGAGAGAGACAGAGAGACAGACAGAGAGAGAGAGAGAGAGAGACAGAGAGAGAGAGAGAGAGAGAGAGAGAGAGAGACAGACAGACAGACAGACAGACAGACAGACAGACAGACAGACAGACAGACAGACAGACAGACAGACAGACAGACAGACAGAGGATCATATTCTGTGTCTATGTAAAGCTCACAGCAGAGCTGACATTAAACAGCTCATCTTCAACATAAACAGAGTGTTTTGCATAGATTGTTAACTTGTAGAAGGAGTGTTTGTTTTATTGTTTATAAGTATAGGACAGAGGAGTTCCAGAGGAGGATCATATCATAGATTGTTAACTTGTAGAAGGAGTGTTTGTTTTATTCCATGATGGAGGTTTGGGATCATCATCTCCTCTTGCTGCTGATGGTCATTACAGCTGCTTGTCTCACCATGGCTGTAAGTACAGACACTACTCTGATATATCTTAAATCCAATGGTTTTTAAACCATTATCAATTCTCTCTCAAAGATTTCTTGAAGCGAACAGGGTGGCTGCATACCTATGATTTTACCAGCCCTCTTGACTAGGTTTTGAAGTTGGGATTTGAGTTTGACGGACAGGTTACCAAACCATGTAGTTATACCATAGCGAATGATAGATTCTATATTTGCTCTATAAAGAGCAACATGATGTTTGTTGCCACACCATGGACCCTGAGTCTTCTCAAGAAGTGCATACGCTGGTTAATTCGGGAGCAAACAGAATCAACTTGATTTCCCCAGTTTAACTGAGGGTCAAAACAAGTACCTAAGTACTTACTGTATATGAGGTTACTTGTTCCACTCTCTCCTGGTGAATAAGGATCGGGCTGTGATCCCCCACAGACCTTGGATCAAATATGATCTCCTTTGTTTTTTTAACATTTAAAATAAGGTTTTCCTCCTCACACCACCTGACCGCCGACCTCTGCAGTTTCTTGCCTGTACAGCTCTGTGTTGGAGGACTTTTTCAATAAGCTTTAAATAAGGATTACTGTATCATCTGAAAACTTAATAATATAATCATCAGGATATAAGTTCCACAGTTGGTTTGTGTAGACGATGAAGAGGAGTGGGGAGCTGACACAGCCTGGAGGGGTCCCTGTACTTATGGTTGGTATATACAGTATGAAGAGGAGTGGGGAGCTGACACAGCCTTGAGGGTCCCTGTACTTATGGTTGGTATATATGATGAAGAGGAGTGGGGAGCTGACACAGCCTTGAGGGTCCCTGTACTTATGGTTGGTATATATGATGAAGAGGAGTGGGGAGCTGACACAGCCTGGAGGGGTCCCTGGACTTATGGCCTGTAGGTCAGACAGAGTTGAGGGGTCCCTGTACTTATGGCCTGTAGGTCAGAGTTGAGGGGTCCCTGTACTTATGGCCTGTAGGTCAGAGTTGAGGGGTCCCTGGACTTATGGCCTGTAGGTCAGACAGAGTTGAGGGGTCCCTGGACTTATGGCCTGTATGTCAGACAGAGTGGAGGGGTCCCTGTACTTATGGCCTGTATGTCAGACAGAGTGGAGGGGTCCCTGGACTTATGGCCTGTATGTCAGACAGAGTGGAGGGGTCCCTGTACTTATGGCCTGTATAGTTGAGGGGTCCCTGGACTTATGGCCTGTATGTCAGACAGAGTGGAGGGGTCCCTGTACTTATGGCCTGTATAATAGAGTGGAGGGGTCCCTGGACTTATGGCCTGTATGTCAGACAGAGTGGAGGGGTCCCTGGACTTATGGCCTGTATAGTTGAGGGGTCCCTGGACTTATGGCCTGTAGGTCAGAGTTGAGGGGTCCCTGGACTTATGGCCTGTATGTCAGACAGAGTGGAGGGGTCCCTGGACTTATGGCCTGTATGTCAGACAGAGTGGAGGGGTCCCTGGACTTATGGCCTGTATGTCAGACAGAGTGGAGGGGTCCCTGTACTTATGGCCTGTATAGTTGAGGGGTCCCTGGACTTATGGCCTGTATGTCAGACAGAGTGGAGGGGTCCCTGTACTTATGGCCTGTATAATAGAGTGGAGGGGTCCCTGGACTTATGGCCTGTATGTCAGACAGAGTGGAGGGGTCCCTGTACTTATGGCCTGTATAATAGAGTGGAGGGGTCCCTGTACTTATGGCCTGTATGTCAGACAGAGTTGAGGGGTCCCTGGACTTATGGCCTGTAGGTCAGACAGAGTGGAGGGGTCCCTGGACTTATGGCCTGTATAGTTGAGGGGTCCCTGGACTTATGGCCTGTATAGTTGAGGGGTCCCTGGACTTATGGCCTGTAGGTCAGACAGAGTTGAGGGGTCCCTGTACTTATGGCCTGTATAATAGAGTGGAGGGGTCCCTGTACTTATGGCCTGTATAATAGAGTTGAGGGGTCCCTGTACTTATGGCCTGTATAATAGAGTGGAGGGGTCCCTGGACTTATGGCCTGTATGTCAGACAGAGTGGAGGGGTCCCTGTACTTATGGTCTGGAACATCAGAGAGAGTGGAGTTGACCTTGACCTGCTGTTGCCTCTCTATAAGGAAATCACAGTACCATTTAATGATGTAAGGGTTAACATCCATGTGTTTCAGCCTGTCTAACAGGATCTGAGGAAGGATAGTATTAAAAGCTGAGCTAAAATCCATAAACATTAATCTAGCGTACGCCGAGGAGTTCTCAAGATGTTTTAAGATCAGATGAGTAGTGGAATTCAAAGCGTCATCAGTGCCTCTACCGCTATTGTAGGCAAATTGGTGAGGGTCAATGAGATGTTCTAATATCTCACACAGTGAGAAGGTGGAACTAATGATTTCATCACTGTTGATGTCAATGCTACAGGTCTGAAATCATTATTCTCCTTCGGACAGGGTTTCTTTGCTACCGGAATAATGACAGCCTTTTTCCAAATAGCAGGAATAGTACCTGAGTCAACTGACTGCTGAAATAGAGAGCTCCATGCTGGAGTTAGCTCCTCGGCCAATGTTTTCAGTAGATGGGCAGATATACAATCGGGCCCACTGGCCTTCTTAATATGTAGTTTTTTAAAAACATTTGCAACATTCCTCGGCTCAATTAGTACTCTGTGTTTAATTGGGTCACAAACTATTGAGGTTAGGGGGTTAGGTTTACACTCATTAATATTCCTAACAGGATCAGAATCAAAACGTTTATAGAACCAGTTAAATTCATTAGCCTTTTCTAGTTCGTTGTGTACATCCATGTCCCTTTTAGTTGACTTTAAATAGTAATTTCTTTAACAGTATCCCACAGTTCTTTTGGGTTTTTATTAGAGAAAGACTCTCGGACACGTATGCTGTGCTGTTCTCTAGCTTCCTTTAGCTTCCCATTAAGTCCTTTTTGTATTAGTTTTAATTCCATCTTATTGTTATTCCGAAAGGCTTGCTTCTTCCTCCTGATGCAGTTCTTGATATCGGGGGTGATATAGTCCTTGTTATTAGGAAAAACCTTAATTTTTTTTTCGTAACTATTGAAATGAATGTAACCTGTGACTGCTTCTGCAAAGCTGTCTATGTTGTCTTCTTGAAAGACCTCCCAGTCTGTGGCAAAGAAGCAACCGCTCAGCTCCTCCTTGTTGCTTTCTCGCCACATGCTTACAGTTTTTGAGACAGGTTTATATGTGGGTATTAACTGGATCGTGTTGTGGTCAGAGTTTGAAAGAGGGGGTCTGATTCTTGCCTCATATGCGTACTGTGTGTGTGTGTGTGTGTGTGTGTGTGTGTGTGTGTGTGTGTGTGTGTGTGTGTGTGTGTGTGTGTGTGTGTGTGTGTGTGTGTGTGCGACCGTGCGTGCGTGCGTACTGTGTGTGTGTGTAGTCAGACCAGAGCCCTAGCAGTCAGGAGTTGCGTCGCCTCAGAGAACAGGAGAAACTCTTAAAGCTGTGTGTCTGTGTGTGTGTGTGTGTGTGTGTGTGTGTCTGTGTGTGTGTGTGTGTGTCTCTGTGTGTGTGTGTGTGTATATATAGTCAGACCAGGACCGCTGCAGTCAGGAGTTGCGTCGCCTCAGAGAACAGGAGAAAGTCTTAAAGCTCAGAGTTCAGAAACAGGAAATTCTGCTGCAGCGTCTGCAGCTGCTCAACCAGCCCCGCCCACACAAGACCACAGCCAATCAGGACGCCCGCCACGGACACGCCCACAAGACTGCAGCCAATCAGCAGGAGCCGCCGCCCGACGGCCAATCACAGCACAGAGGTGATCGACCAATCACAGCACAAAGATTTAGACCAGTGGTTTTCAACCTTTTTGACAACAGGGACCAGCATTTATTCAGCATTTGAGCCACGGACCACCATTTGATGACATTTTAGCCCCAAAGATCTAAAACTAAAGAATTGCTTTGGTTTTGTTCACAATTCCAGGCTGGATTTTGCAAACAAAACAGTGTAGACTTCTTAATTAAATAGTGCTAATTCAGATGAATATTTTAACTCTTGAGAGCGTAAAAATGAAACCAAATGGACCCGCAAGGGTCCATTTGGTTTCATTTTTACGCTCTCAAGAGTTACATCTGGTTAACCAACTTTCCATCATTTAGCCTGGGGACCACCTGGAACCCTCTCAACCCCTGGAACCCTTCAACAGGACCACCTGTTGAAAACCCCTGTCCTAAATTGTGGACACAAACTAAAAGAGGAGCTTCTTCATTTTCCAAAACAATATTTTAAAAAAGATTGAAAACAGTAAATGAATGCCACGGCCCTTTCACGTATTAGGAAGACGATATGAGTTACCAGAAAAAAGTTTGGGTTTTTGATATCATGGTTTCATGTTTACACTCTCAAGCGTTAAAATATTCATCATATGAATTATCCCAAGTCTACACAACTAGAGAATGTAGAAGATTAATGGTCATTTTGATCTGTATGTTGGACTGTTTGGTTTCCCAAATCCAGCCTGGAATTGTGGACAAAAGCAAAATAAATCTTTAGTTTTGGGGTCTGTGGGGCTAAAATGTCATCAAAATGGTGGTCCTCCGTGGCTCAAATGCTGAATAAATAGTGGGCCCTGGTATGAAAAAGGTTGATCGGGAGGGTTATTAAAAATAGGGATATGGTTAAAATGTAAAATTATGTGTCTGTGTGTGTG
>CM076984.1:47394642-47499642 GCA_039105355.1 Benthosema pterotum | reverse complement strand
CAGGCTGTAGACTTTTATTAAAGGTTATAAGGTTATTAAACGTTTCGACCTGTTGTGGGTCTTCAGGTCAATGTTGTAGGCAAATAAGGAATGATGTAAAGTGATTTAAGTAGTGCATTATCAGAAAACAAGTTCTTAATTTGATATTGTGGTAGACATTATTTTTTTTGTTAGTTTGTTTGTTTTCTTTTGCCGACACATTTGTTTTTCTTTTTTAATCCTCCTTGGTAATTCTTTGGTTTCCTATGACCTGAAGAAGGCCCACGAATCGAAACTATTCTTCTTCGCCACCAGAGCAGTTCTGTGGCTCTCACTGGACCACTGGAGAAAGTCTGGGGACCCCTGATTTAAAATGATTTGAAACACTGCTAACTGCTACTAACTAACTACAGCTGTGTCACCACTGAACCAACAGCATTTCATCATTGAAAACAGAAAACTCTCTGAGTCAGACCTTTAGCTTTATGCATGCTGCGTGTCTGTTGCAACTTCAGCAACAACTGATGTTATTATTGATGCTTTACTTGACTAATAAAAGTCCTGTACAAAATATAAATCTTGTGGGTCACAGAACTAAAGGAAATATATAAAACAGAAGATAGAGTTTGTGTTGAGTTAAATATACAGTATTGTCCTGAATATAAGACAACCCCCATTTTTCAAGACTTATTTGTGTAAAAATACATTGAACATCGAACTGAAAATAATACAAGATGACTCCATTTTTTAGGATTAATTCAGAAAGTCAAGTTCAACTGCTGTGCTAAACCAGGGGCGGATGTAAAATGTCCCATTTGGGGGGGGCAAGAGAACATGTTGGAGGGGCAAGAGAAAATGGTATGAGGGCGGCTTCATCGATGAAGTTGCACCCATACCATTTTCAGTTACAGGACTTTTATTAGTCAAGTAAAGCATCAATAATAACATCAGTTGTTGTTGAAGTTGCAACAGACACGCATCATGCATAAAGCTAAAGGTCTGACTCAGAGAGTTTTCTGTTTTCAATGATGAAATGCTGTTGGTTTAGTGGTGACACAGCTGTAGTTAGTTAGTAGCAGTAGTAGTGTTTCACATCATTTTAAATAGAAGCACTTTAATTTGAAATATCTTGGGTTGTTTTGCATGCCATCATGTTTGGTGGGGCAGTCAGGGCATTTAGGGGGGCTTTGCCCCTCCATACCCATGCCTAGATCTATCTATCTTTCTTTCTTTCTTTCTTTCTTTCTTTCTTTCTTTCTTTCTTTCTTTCTTTCTTTCTTTCTTTCTTTCTTTCTTTCTTTCTTTCTTTCTTTCCCTCCTCCAGGTCGTGGTCTGACTACAGCTCTGGTTTTGGAGATCTGCGTTCAGAGTTCTGGTTAGGAAACGACCTGCTGCACCAGCTGACCTCACAAGGTCTGACCTCTGACCCCTACACACACACACACACACACACACACACACACACACACACACACACACACACACACACACACACACACACACTGCTGCACCAGCTGACCTCACAAGGTCTGACCTCTGACCCCTACACACACACACACATACACACACACACACACACACACACACACACACACACACACACACACACACACACACACACACACACACACACACACACACACTGCTGCACCAGCTGACCTCACAAGGTCTGACCTCTGACCCCTACACACACACACACACACACACACACACACACACACACACACACATACACACACACACACACACACACACACACACACACACACACACACACACACACACACACACACACACACAGTACATAATAACTGGGTGGGGCTTACAGTACATGTGACATGTTTCAACCAATCAGGTTAGTGGTCTGTGGTATAATAATCATTTAGGGCTTAGTGGGCGGGGCTTAGTGGGCGGGGCTTAGTGGGCGGGGCTTAGTGGGTGGGGCTTAGTGGGCGGGGCTTAGTGGGCGGGGCTTAGTGGGCGGTGCTTAGTGGGCGGGGCTTAGTGGGTGGGGCTTAGTGGGCGGGGCTTAGTGGGTGGGGCTTAGTGGGCGGTGCTTAGTGGGCGGTGCTTAGTGGGCGGTGCTTAGTGGACGGTGCTTAGTGGGCGGTGCTTAGTGGGTGGGGCTTAGTGGGCGGGGCTTAGTGGGCGGGGCTTAGTGGGCCGGGCTTAGTGGGCCGGGCTTAGTGGGCCGGGCTTAGTGGGTGGGGCTTAGTGGGCGGGACTTAGTGGACGGGGCTTAGTGGACGGGGCTTAGTGGGCGGGGCTTAGTGGGCGGGGCTTAGTGGGCGGGGCTTAGTGGGCGGGGCTTATCCCAGGGTCCTTCTCGGTGTCTCCCTCCCTGTATAAATGTATAAATATCGCCCCCTACAGGAGACTACATCAGTGTATAAATGTATAAATATCGCCCCCTACAGGAGACTACATCACAGTGTATAAATGTATAAACATCGCCCCCTACAGGAGACTACATCACAGTGTATAAATGTATAAATATCGCCCCCTACAGGAGACTACATCACAGTGTATAAATGTATAAATATCGCCCCCTACAGGAGACTACATCAGTGTATAAATGTATAAATATCGCCCCCTACAGGAGACTACATCACAGTGTAAATGTATAAATGTATAAATATTAAATTAAATGTATAAATGTATAAATATCGCCCCCTACAGGAGACTACATCACTGTATAAATGTATAAATATCGCCCCCTACAGGAGACTACATCAGTGTATAAATGTATAAATATCGCCCCCTACAGGAGACTACATCACAGTGTATAAATGTATAAATATCGCCCCCTACAGGAGACTACATCACAGTGTAAATGTATAAATGTATAAATATTAAATTAAATGTATAAATGTATAAATGTATAAATATCGCCCCCTACAGGAGACTACATCACAGTGTAAATGTATAAATATCGCCCCCTACAGGAGATTACATCACAGTGTATAAATGTATAAACATCGCCCCCTACAGGAGACTACATCACAGTGTATAAATGTATAAATATCGCCCCCTACAGGAGACTACATCAGTGTATAAATGTATAAATATCGCCCCCTACAGGAGACTACATCACAGTGTAAATGTATAAATGTATAAATATTAAATTAAATGTATAAATGTATAAATATCGCCCCCTACAGGAGACTACATCAGTGTATAAATGTATAAATATCGCCCCCTACAGGAGACTACATCACAGTGTAAATGTATAAATGTATAAATATTAAATTAAATGTATAAATGTATAAATGTATAAATATCGCCCCCTACAGGAGATTACGTTCTACGGATCCACCTGGAGGATTTTGAAGGAAACCAGCGTTACGCTGAATACAAGAACTTCACGGTGGCCAATGAGGAGGTAGGATGATGCCTTAAAGGGGAATTACACCAATTTTCAACGTTTCACTATGTCATTAATATACCTGATAGATGTTGTGAGGACATGATAAAAAAACCCATTCTGTGTTTCCTAGAATTGGAGGTCTGAAAAAAAACATTAACATTAACATGGTGAAATACACCTTGATGACGTCATTAAGATGTGTTTCACCATGTTAATAGTTTTATCGCCAAACTCGTTGTGCGCTCGTCGTGTTCTTACCGTGGAACAACACTCGCCGAACACGACGAAGGCGCAGAACACGACGAAATGTAGATTTCATTCTTCAAAGGTAGGGGAAGTGATATCACCCAAAAGAAAAATTCTGTTAAAATGCTCTATTATAAGGTGTGCAGACCATATATGGAGTTTCCCCCTCCCCCACGTTAGCAGAGGAGCTAATAAAAGTTCCCCAGGTGGAGGGTGAATTCTCCTCCAATCAGGATGGAGCAGCAGGTTCACGTAGTGTAGCTACTCTTGGGCGCCCCTAGTGCACCAGGCTGGTACTACACCATGAATTTCAAATCACTTACCCTACCTTTAATCCATCTATTAGTCCGAGCGCATCGTCTGATAAAGATTCCGTGGCTGACTATCATTTGGGACAGAATGGGCGAATGGGACAATTTTTTTGTCCCATTCGCACCCATTCAATCCAATGCATTCAAAAGCCTCTCCTGGAATCTTCCCCTGAATGTCGTGGAGCGCACGGGTAGATCCCGTGGCTGACTAAGGCTGGACGTCACTTCCTGACTTTTGACCCGGAACTTTTTGCTCAGATCGTCAGAGGACAGGTTAGTCAAGACACCAGAAACAGCATGACGTCATCACACATTCTGTTTAGGAGAAATACTAAAAATGGGTGGAATTCCTCTTTAAACCTATTTGGATGAATACATGAGAAATAAATGTATTTTTTTTCCCAGATTCTTTTTCTTTTTTAAATATTCAAATCCTGTATAGGAAAACGGGTATATTTTAGACATAGTTTGAATGGTGATTAATTATGATTAAATTAATTTTGAGGCTGTGATTGATTTTTTTTTTTTTTCTTTTTCATTCATTCAACAGCCCTAGTGAGAACCGCAGGGGTTTTCAACCTTTTTGACTCCAGGGACCATAATTGATTAGATATTTGAGCCACGGACCACCATTCGATTACATTTTCACCCTAAAGACCTAAAACTAAAGAATTATTTGGGTTTTGTCCACAGTTCCAGACTGGATCTTAGACTTCTTGTTTAAGTGGTGCTAATTCAGATGAGAGTGTGTGGATGCAGATTAACTCTTGAGTGTGTGTGGATGCAGATTTGGCATACATTATTAACGAGACAACTCACCAGAGCTTAAATATGAGTGATTCTATTTATGATTAATAAGGAGACAACTCACCAGAGCTTAAATATGAGTGATTCTATTTATGATATCATAAGGAGAATTAGACACATTAATAAGGAGACAACTCACCAGAGCTTAAATATGAGTGATTCTATTTATGATATCAAAAGGAGAATTAGACACATTAATAAGGAGACAACTCACCAGAGCTTAAATATGAGTGATTCTATTTATGATATCATAAGGTTTGACAATGACTTACATCTCATGTATGGGAAAGCGTCCCTTAGTCAAAGCAAGACCAAGATCTGGGGGAAGCAAGTTAACTTATACCCAACCAGAAGACAACCACCATGAACAGGAGGTGGTTAACTATACCCAACCAGAAGACAACCCCCATGAACAGGAGGTGGTTAACTATACCCAACCAAAAGACAACCCCCATGAACAGGAGGTAGTTAACTATACCCAACCAGAAGCTAACTAACCCCCATGGTAACAGGAGGTGGTTAACTATACCCAACCAGAAGCTAACTAACCCCCATGGTAACAGGAGGTAGTTAACTATACCCAACCAGAAGCTAACTAACCCCCCATGGTAACAGGAGGTAGTTAACTATACCCAACCAGAAGCTAACTAACCCCCATGGTAACAGGAGGTAGTTAACTATACCCAACCAGAAGCTAACTAACCCCCATGGTAACAGGAGGTAGTTAACTATACCCAACCAGAAGCTAACTAACCCCCCATGGTAACAGGAGGTAGTTAACTATACCCAACCAGAAGCCAACCCCCCATGGTAACAGGAGGTAGTTAACTATACCCAACCAGAAGCTAACTAACCCCCATGGTAACAGGAGGTGGTTAACTATACCCAACCAGAAGCTAACCCCCATGGTAACAGGAGGTAGTTAACTATACCCAACCAGAAGCTAACTAACCCCCATGGTAACAGGAGGTAGTTAACTATACCCAACCAGAAGCTAACTAACCCCCATGGTAACAGGAGGTAGTTAACTATACCCAACCAGAAGCTAACTAACCCCCATGGTAACAGGAGGTAGTTAACTATACCCAACCAGAAGCTAACTAACCCCCCATGGTAACAGGAGGTAGTTAACTATACCCAACCAGAAGCTAACTAACCCCCATGGTAACAGGAGGTAGTTAACTATACCCAACCAGAAGCTAACTAACCCCCATGGTAACAGGAGGTAGTTAACTATACCCAACCAGAAGCTAACTAACCCCCCATGGTAACAGGAGGTGGTTAACTATACCCAACCAGAAGCTAACTAACCCCCCATGGTAACAGGAGGTAGTTAACTATACCCAACCAGAAGCTAACTAACCCCCCCATGGTAACAGGAGGTAGTTAACTATACCCAACCAGAAGCTAACTAACCCCCCCATGGTAACAGGAGGTAGTTAACTATACCCAACCAGAAGCTAACTAACCCCCATGGTAACAGGAGGTAGTTAACTATACCCAACCAGAAGCTAACTAACCCCCATGGTAACAGGAGGTGGTTAACTATACCCAACCAGAAGCTAACTAACCCCCCATGGTAACAGGAGGTAGTTAACTATACCCAACCAGAAGCTAACTAACCCCCATGGTAACAGGAGGTAGTTAACTATACCCAACCAGAAGCTAACTAACCCCCATGGTAACAGGAGGTGGTTAACTATACCCAACCAGAAGCTAACTAACCCCCCATGGTAACAGGAGGTAGTTAACTATACCCAACCAGAAGCTAACTAACCCCCATGGTAACAGGAGGTAGTTAACTATACCCAACCAGAAGCTAACTAACCCCCCCATGGTAACAGGAGGTAGTTAACTATACCCAACCAGAAGCTAACTAACCCCCCATGGTAACAGGAGGTAGTTAACTATACCCAACCAGAAGCTAACTAACCCCCATGGTAACAGGAGGTGGTTAACTATACCCAACCAGAAGCTAACTAACCCCCCATGGTAACAGGAGGTAGTTAACTATACCCAACCAGAAGCTAACTAACCCCCATGGTAACAGGAGGTAGTTAACTATACCCAACCAGAAGCTAACTAACCCCCCATGGTAACAGGAGGTAGTTAACTATACCCAACCAGAAGCTAACTAACCCCCATGGTAACAGGAGGTAGTTAACTATACCCAACCAGAAGCTAACTAACCCCCATGGTAACAGGAGGTAGTTAACTATACCCAACCAGAAGCTAACCCCCATGGTAACAGGAGGTAGTTAACTATACCCAACCAGAAGCTAACTAACCCCCATGGTAACAGGAGGTAGTTAACTATACCCAACCAGAAGCTAACTAACCCCCATGGTAACAGGAGGTAGTTAACTATACCCAACCAGAAGCTAACTAACCCCCATGGTAACAGGAGGTAGTTAACTATACCCAACCAGAAGCCAACCCCCATGGTAACAGGAGGTGGTTAACTATACCCAACCAGAAGCTAACTAACCCCCCATGGTAACAGGAGGTAGTTAACTATACCCAACCAGAAGCTAACTAACCCCCCCATGGTAACAGGAGGTAGTTAACTATACCCAACCAGAAGCTAACTAACCCCCATGGTAACAGGAGGTAGTTAACTATACCCAACCAGAAGCTAACTAACCCCCATGGTAACAGGAGGTAGTTAACTATACCCAACCAGAAGCTAACTAACCCCCCATGGTAACAGGAGGTGGTTAACTATACCCAACCAGAAGCTAACTAACCCCCATGGTAACAGGAGGTAGTTAACTATACCCAACCAGAAGCTAACTAACCCCCCATGGTAACAGGAGGTAGTTAACTATACCCAACCAGAAGCTAACTAACCCCCATGGTAACAGGAGGTAGTTAACTATACCCAACCAGAAGCTAACTAACCCCCATGGTAACAGGAGGTAGTTAACTATACCCAACCAGAAGCCAACCCCCCATGGTAACAGGAGGTAGTTAACTATACCCAACCAGAAGCTAACTAACCCCCCATGGTAACAGGAGGTAGTTAACTATACCCAACCAGAAGCTAACTAACCCCCCATGGTAACAGGAGGTAGTTAACTATACCCAACCAGAAGCTAACTAACCCCCATGGTAACAGGAGGTAGTTAACTATACCCAACCAGAAGCTAACTAACCCCCATGGTAACAGGAGGTAGTTAACTATACCCAACCAGAAGCTAACTAACCCCCCATGGTAACAGGAGGTAGTTAACTATACCCAACCAGAAGCTAACTAACCCCCATGGTAACAGGAGGTAGTTAACTATACCCAACCAGAAGCTAACCCCCCCATGGTAACAGGAGGTAGTTAACTATACCCAACCAGAAGCTAACTAACCCCCATGGTAACAGGAGGTAGTTAACTATACCCAACCAGAAGCCAACCCCCCATGAACAGGAGGTGACAATATTTAGACACAGTCAACAGATGGTTACAAAATGGAACCCCCATTCCTGACAGGAATGGAGCATTAGACAACTGAAATAACGAACTAGTAGGGACGTTTTCAAATGTTTACCAACAATTTCCACGACAAGTGTAAAAATGAAACAACTCATTAGGATTCTCACATCATCTTTTCTTGTGATCTTCAATCCTTCAAATGTCCCTCAATGTCAGGATCTAGCCATGGGCATGGGGGGGGGGGGGGGGGGCAGTGCCCCCCTAAATACCCAGTCTGCCCCCCCAAACACGATGTCATGCAAAACAACCCAAGAAAGATATTTCAAATTAAAGTGCTTCTATTTAAAATGATGTGAAACACTACTACTGCTACTAACTAACTACAGCTGTGTCACCACTAAACCAACAGCATTTCATCATTGAAAACAGAAAACTCTCTGAGTCAGACCTTTAGCTTTATGCATGCTGCGTGTCTGTTGCAACTTCAACAACAACTGGTGTTATTATTGATTTGCTTTACTTGACTAATAAAAGTCCTGTAACTGAAAATGGTATGGGGGCGGCTTCATCGCCCGTCGCGAAGCGACACGGGCGATGAAGCCGCCCCCATACCATTTTCTCTTGCCCCTCCAACATGTTCTCTTGCCCCCCCCCCCCCCCCAAATGGGACATGTTACATCCGCCCCTGTACTTCAGCCCAGTGGCTTTTTCAGAGGTTTTGGGAGACAAGCCTTTCGTCCAATCAGGATGAGAAGGAGGGGCCTTCTGCCAATCAGGATCGACTGGGGGTGGGCCTTGGTGTATAGAGTGTGTGCATGTGCACATCCTGTTACCGCAGGCATTGAATATGCTTTAATTAAACAAGATAATCATATCTGGTGAAGCTGTTCTGCAAATAATTAAAGGGGAATTCCACCCATTTTCAAGATTTTACTATGTAATTAATACATCTTAGAGATGATGTGTGGACGTGATAAAAGGTTTCCCCCATTCTGTGTTTCCTAGAAATGTTCTGAAAAAGATCATCAACATGGTGAAATACATCTGATGACATCACCAAGATGTATTTCACCATGTTAATGACCTTATTGAGAGGGTACAAATGGAACCAAATTGACCCGCTCAGGTCCATTTGGAAAATTTTGAAAATGGGTTAGGGTTAGTCCCCCTGTGTCCCCCTGTGTCCCCCATTTCCCCCCATGTCTCCCTGTGGACATGGGGGGTCCAAATGGACCCTTGCGGGTCCATTTGGTTTAATGTTTACGCTCTCATGTCCCCCCTGTCCCCTGTGTCCCCCCCTGTCCCCTGTGTCCCCCCATGTCCCCTGTGTCCCCCCATGTCCCCTGTGTCCCCCCATGTCCCCTGTGTCCCCCCATGTCCCCTGTGTCCCCCCATGTCCCCTGTGTCCCCCCATGTCCCCTGTGTCCCCCCTGTCCCCTGTGTCCCCCCATGTCCCCTGTGTCCCCCCTGTCCCCTCTGTCTTCAGGAGCAGTACCGACTGGCGTTCGGCGCGTACTCCGGCACGGCGGGCGACGCCCTGTCTGCCAGCTACCAGCCGGGTGTGTCTGTCTGGGCCAGTCACCAGGGCATGGCCTTCAGTACCTACGACCGAGACAACGACCGATACACTGGGAACTGTGCTCTGGAGGACCAGGGAGGATGGTGGTTCAACAGGTCAGTGTTAGAGACCAGGTCAGTGTTAGAGACCAGGTCAGTGTTAGAGACCAGGGAGGATGGTGGTTCAACAGGTAGAGACCAGGGAGGATGGAGGTTCAACAGGTAGAGACCAGGGAGGTCAGTGTTAGAGACCAGACCAGGTCAGTGTTAGAGACCAGACCAGGTCAGTGTTAGAGACCAGGTCAGTGTTAGAGACCAGGGAGGATGGTGGTTCAACAGGTTGGTGGGAATGCTAATACTCCTATTAAGACTAGTAACTCTTTGGGTCTCTGAGACCCATAAAAACCTCACCCATTCTCTCCCCTTAAGAGTTCACACCTCCATGCCCAGAGCAGCTCTATTGTTCCAGCTAATGGCTCATTTACATTCCAATTGAATTTCCAACCAGGAAGGACAAAGGTTGGAAATTCATATTTATGAAATATTACAGACAAAAAGAAAAACAGGTTAGAGACCAGAGATCTAGGCATGGGGGGGGGGGGGGGGGGGGGTCAATGCCCCCCTAAATACCCAGTCTGCCCCCAAACATGATGCCATGCAAAACAACCCAAAATATTTCAAATGAAAGTGCTTCTATTTAAACTGATGTGAACCACTACTACTGCTACTAACTAACTACAGCTGTGTCACCACTAAACCAACAGCATTTCATCATTGAAAACAGAAAACTCTCTGAGTCAGACCTTTAGCTTTATGCATGCTGCGTGTCTGTTGCAACTTCAACAACAACTGATGTTATTATTGATGCTTTACTTCACTAATAAAAGTCCTGGAACTGAAAATGGTATGGGTGCGGCTTCATCTTCTCCTGACCAACAGACCCCACAAACTAAAGATTTCCTTTGCTTCTGTCCATGACCATTAATCTTCTAGTTGTGTAGACTTGGACTAGTTCACATGATGAATATTTTAACACTTGAGAGTGTAAAAAAGATTTGGGGAAGACCCCAAAACTAAAGATTTATTTTGCTTTTGTCCACAATTCCAGGCTGGATTTGGGGAAACCAAACAGTCCAACATACAGATCAAATGACCATTAATCTTCTACATTCTCTAGTTGTGTAGACTTGGGATAATTCACATGATAAATATTTTAACTCTTGAGAGTGTAAACATGAAACCAAATGGACCCGCCAGGGTCCATTTGGTTCACATTTGTATCCTCTCAGGATTTTTTTTGAAAATGGGTTGAATTCCCCTTTAATGAATAGACCTAAATAAATATATATATAAAAAAACAACCTGGCGATTGGATATTGATATCATTGCATCTGTATTTTTGTATGTTTAGGTGTCATTCAGCCCACCTGAACGGACTGTACCATCTGTATTTTTGTATTTAGGTGTCATTCAGCCCAGCTGAACGGACTGTACCATCTGTATTTTTGTATTTAGGTGTCATTCAGCCCACCTGAACGGAGTGTACCATCTGTATTTTTGTATGTTAGGTGTCATTCAGCCCACCTGAACGGACTGTACCATCTGTATTTTTGTATGTTTAGGTGTCATTCAGCCCACCTGAACGGAGTGTACCATCTGTATTTTTGTATTTAGGTGTCATTCAGCCCAGCTGAACGGACTGTACCATCTGTATTTTTGTATTTAGGTGTCATTCAGCCCACCTGAACGGACTGTACCATCTGTATTTTTGTATGTTTAGGTGTCATTCAGCCCACCTGAACGGAGTGTACCATCTGTATTTTTGTATTTAGGTGTCATTCAGCCCAGCTGAACGGAGTGTACCATCTGTATTTTTGTATGTTAGGTGTCATTCAGCCCAGCTGAACGGACTGTACCATCTGTATTTTTGTATTTAGGTGTCATTCAGCCCACCTAAACGGACTGTACCATCTTGGGGGTCCGTACAGCGGAGCCACGGACCACGGAGTGGTCTGGTTCCCCTGGAGGGGCTGGTGGTACAGTCTGAGGACCACCGTCATGAAGATACGACCACAAGGCTTCAGCCTGGACCCCCAGAGGACCGCAGGGACCACCCCTAGACCCTGAGATACGACCACAAGGCTTCAGCATGGACCCCCAGAGGACCGCAGGGACCACCCCTAGACCCTGAGACCCTGAGGACCACCCCTAGACCCTGAGATACGACCACAAGGCTTCAGCATGGACCACAACGGAGGGACCACCCCTAGACCCTGAGACCCTGAGGACCACCTCTAGACCCTGAGATACGACCACAAGGCTTCAGCATGACCACAGGGACCACCCCTAGACCCTGAGACCCTGAGGACCACCCCTAGACCCTGAGATACGACCCTGAGGACCACCCCTAGACCCTGAGATACGACCACAAGGCTTCAGCATGGACCACAACGGAGGGACCACCCCTAGACCCTGAGACCCTGAGGACCACCCCTAGACCCTGAGATACGACCACAAGGCTTCAGCATGGACCACAACGGAGGGACCACCCCTAGACCCTGAGATACGACCCTGAGGGACCCCCCCCTGAGGGACCACCAGGGGGGGGGGTTTGACTGCTAAATGCCCAGCCCAGTCAGAAAACGCTCTGAGTCAGACCTTTAGCTTTATGCATGCTGTTGAAACTTCAACAACTGTGTGTGTGTGTGTGTGTGTGTGTGTGTGTGTGTGTGTGTGTGTGTGTGTGTGTGTGTGTGTGTGTGTGTGTGTGTGTGTGTGTTCTTAGTATTTAGCTGATAGTTACAGCAGCAAAAGTGTTTTCTCTAATATTCCTCTAATATGTAATCTTGTTAATAATCATCATTACCATTCTAACAAGTAAAGAATATGATTTGATATCATTTGTCCTGGACGTTCCCTCTGTGTGTGTGTGTGTGTGTGTGTGTGTGTGTGTGTGTGTGTGTGTGTGCGTGTGCGTGTGCGTGTGCGTGCGTGCGTGCGTGCGTGTGTGTGATCTAATTCAGCGGTTTTCAACAGGTGGTCCGGGGACCACCAGGGGTCCTTGAGAGGATTCCAGGTGGTCCCCAGGCTAAATGATGGAAAGTTGGTTAACCAGATGTAACTCTTGAGAGTGTAAAAATGAAACCAAATGGACCCTTGCGGGTCGATTTGGTTTCATTTTCACACTCTCAAGAGTTAAAAATTCTTTAGTTTTAGGTCTTTGGGGCTAAAATGTCATCAAATGGTGGTCCGTGGCTCAAATACTGAATAAATGGTGGTCCCTGGGATCAAAAAGGTTAAAAACCACTGATCTAATTGATCACCCTAGTAGATCTTTACCTCTTGACAGAATAAGATGAATAACCAAAAGAATTGTATAACACCAGCATTAGGATAATTATAATAAATCTATTCTGTTATCACTGATCCATCGATAACAAAATATTTATAAATATTCTGTCTGAGAGGATAATTGTCATTAAATGTTGGTCTGTGGCTCAAATGCAGAATCAATGATGGGCTTTGAAAACGACTGATTTATTCCTTCTAATCAGAGTTACAGTGACAAACTAAAGAAAATGAAATAAACAATACGTAAATATAACAACAATTGATTACGCCACATCTGTATATCTTTAAGATATAAATTCCATAAAAACTAATCCACAACCATTCATTTTGTTACCCTTTGATCCTTTTAAATGGGGGTCCGCTGGTCAATTTGTGCCGATTTAGGTCCAGGTATATTTCTACTTGGAGAAAAAAAACTGTTTTCAACCTTACTACTAGTTCATTGACACACTTCGGCTCAGAATAAGATTGACCATTTATTGCAAAGCTTTTGCATGTTTGTATGGCGGCATGGCTCTTGCTCATGTGATATCAGACGATCTATGAACTGAGTCATAGGTCTGATATCACATTTGATATCTCCGATTATCTGTGCATCAAGACACAGCTTGAGATATCAACAACCCCCCTGAGCAGAGCCAAGGTACAGTAAAATACAAGACATTAACACATGAGCATTGTATCCAGTGCAGACTGACATGAGACATTACAACATTTATCCAAAAATGCATGAACTACATGGATACAGAAAATACCATAGTCCACAGTAAACATGGATACCATAACAGAATTAGATACCACAATAGTTACAACCCTTAAATCATGATTAATCAGAGACTCATGTACTCTGAACTGGTGCCACAGGGAGGAGGCCGGGGAGGGGGAGGAAATTGAACACATCTGATCAACAGGACAGAGTCAGCTTAGCAGGGAGAGAGAGAGAGAGAGAGAGGAGAGAGAGACTGCTTATATAGAGCACATGATTGAATGTGGGTGTGACTGACTAGCTGACAGCCAATGACGGTGAGGGGAGTTGACATGGGGACAGCCAATGAGAGTGAGGGGAGTTGACATGGAGAGACTGCAGATTTAAAGGAACAGAATGAATTACTGATTGAATATAAGGGGAATTAAATAAACCTTCTGCCCTCCGTGCCTCAATGAACTGACGCTCCGCTGGATTTTGTACTACCATGATTTATTAAAAAAAAGGAACAATTGGAAAAATATTTTATCTATGCAAATTAACTAATATTTTAATATAATGAATGTACATGTTCTAGACATTCTTTTGTTCACAAATATATATTTATTGCAGTCATTTTACTTACTTTTATTAGGGTTAAAAGCTAAAGATCAATATTGAAAATCCTCCAAAACTGCACAAAAGTCCAGAGATGTTTTAATTGGATTAATCGCAGCCTCTGTTTGGGATATTTCTATGCAAATATCATGACTAATTGCAATTAATAAATAAATACTTAATTTATTAAGTACATTACTTAAAACAATGCTTCCAAAAGTGGGGGTTCAGGGACCAGGCTAATCCTCTCACCCATCTATAAATGGGTGCCAGCGGGTAATTAGTGCTAATTTGGGGGTCCTTGACATGAAAATGTTTTGGACTAGTGATTAAATCCAGTTTATTGTGTTCAGTTTATACAGATTTTCCACCCTAAGGTTGGAAAAAGGCTTTACATCCAAGGTTTTGCTGCCGTCTAGTGGAGGCAACGGACAACTGCACCATGTGCGTCCAAGAAATCCAGTGTCAGAATGGTGTTAACTGCGGTGGGATTCATAGTGACGCCACGCCAGAGCCAAAGCCGTCTAGTGGTGTCAGAGTGGTGTTAACTGCGGTGGGATTCATAGTGACGCCACGCCAGAGCCGTCTAGTGGTGTCAGAGTGGTGTTAACTGCGGTGGGATTCATAGTGACGCCACACCAGAGCCAGAGCCGTCTAGTGGTGTCTGTGTGTCAGAGTGGTATTAACTGCGGTGGGATTCATAGTGACACCACGCCAGAGCCGTCTAGTGGTGTCAGAGTGGTATTAACTGAGGTGGGATTCATAGTGACACCACGCCAGAGCCAGAGCCGTCTAGTGGTGTCAGAGTGGTATTAACTTAGGTGGGATTCATAGTGACACCACGCCTGAGGCGATTTTTCAGATGCCACCCGAAATAAAGCAGGGGGCGTGGCTTTGGTCTTGGAGGCAGGCTGCAGCGCGGTTTTGACTGACAGGCTGTCAGCCAGGCAGGCAGAGCGCACTCGGAAAATACTTTGCGATGCGTTGCTGTACTGATTAATAATGATTGCTTTTTGTATTTATTGTCCAAATAGCGCTGTTAATCATGCTACTTAATATTTTAACCTTTAATCCGTCCGTTTTAGTTTCTTTATTACATCGCCTGATTATTTAATATATCGCATGAACTCTCCCCACCCGTTTGTTGTTGTGTTTTTGCATAGAATATCAGCAGAATGGTCAATTTGGTTACCAACGCCAAAGCGATTTGATTCCCCTGTATGAGACGTTATATTAGTTTGCGATGCGGTTTAAAGCAACACCATTTTACGAAGAAAGGGAAGGATAACAACACACTATTAATTCAGCCACTTTTAGAACGGAAGCCAATTGCTTGCAATAAGAGTCACCAATCCGCCAACAATCTCTGTCAACCTGGAATCCAATTGCTTGCAATAATAAGAATCACAGAGTCATAAGAGTCATACCAGGGCCCACTATTTATTCAGCATTTGAGAGCCATGGATCACCACTTGGTCCCAAAACTAAAGATTTATTTTGTTTTTGTCCACAATCCCAGGCTGGATTTCAGGAACAAACATACAAATGACCATTAATTTTCTACATTCTAAAACACTCACAAAGTGTGTGTGTGTGTGTGTGTGTGTGTGTGTGTGTGTGTGTGTGTGTGTGTGTGTGTGTGTGTGTGTGTGTGTGTGTGTGTGTGTGTGTGTACATGTCATTACATCACATCACATCATTTTGGGTGTCTTTTGTTCTCTGACACAGATTTTTCCAAAATATGGGGAGCAAGGGTTCTGGCCCTCTTAGATGGCTGGCTGTAGAAAAGCCATTTGTCCAGGTGGGTCTGAGAAGATGTATATACAGTATAGATGTTATATTGTGTATATTGATGATTAAACCATTTTGTCCTGACAATAGATTCTAGTTTCTGACACCATATTCTAATTTCCGACTGCAGATTGTAGTTTCTGGCTCTAGATTCTAGTTTCTGACACTATATTCGAGTTTCTGACATTACAGATTCTAGTTTATGATGCTACTGTATATTCTAGTGTCTGACTCTATATCCTATAGTTTCTGACGCCAGATTCTAGTTTCTGATATAAGGGACCTATTCTAGTTTCTGACACTAGTTTCTGACATAATATACTGGTCTGGCCCAAACGCGGCTTCAATCCGGCACCTCTGGCCTACATCTGGCAATGGCAAGCGGTATGTCAACCGGACATGGGCCAGGTCTGGCAATGGCGGCACCGTTTACATGATGGCATGCCACATATGGGCCAGTTGTGGTTTGCTATATTTGGCCCAGGTATAACCATATATGAAGTGGGCCACATACATTTTGGGTGTATGTGGCCCAGATATAGATTATATGAACTGGGCCGCATACAATTTGGGTGTATGTGGCCCAGATATAGATTATATGAACTGGGCCACATACAATTTGGGTGTAGGTGGCCCAGATATAGATTATATGAACTGGGCCACATACAATTTGGGTGTATGTGGCCCAGATATAGATTATATGAACTGGGCCACATACAATTTGGGTGTAGGTGGCCCAGATATAGATTATATGAACTGGGCCACATACAATTTGGGTGTATGTGGCCCAGATATAGATTATATGAACTGGGCCACATACAATTTGGGTGTATGTGGCCCAGATATAGATTATATGAACTGGGCCACATACACTTTGGGTTTATGTGGCCCAGATATAGATTATATGAACTGGGCCACATACATTTTGTGAGTATTTGGTCCAGATATAGCGATATTTCAACTGGGCCACATGCATTTTCGGAGTATTTGGCCCAGCTATAGCGATATTTGAACTGGGCCACATACATTTTGAGTGTATTTGGCTCACACTAGCTTTATATTAACAGGCCCACATACATTTTCTATGTGTTTGGCCCATCTATAGCATATATTAGCTGGCCCACTTATGTTGAACCAGTGGTGGGAAGTAATATGTTCAGATGAATTCATGTTTTTGATCAGATCTAGATAACTCAACAGAGAAGCAACCTCTCTCTCTCTGGAGGGGCACCGTTGGATTCAGCGGGAAATGTACTTTCCGATGACATGTCACTCGGACACTTTACGCGTAGTTTAAAAATCGACGCTTTTACACCAATTAGTGTGCCAATTAAGCACTTCCCGAGGTCCGAGAGCAACGGGAGTGGCACCGTTGGATTCAGCGTCTAAAAGTAAGTCAAGAATTGTCCTATTCGTTTTGAAAAAGAGTAAAGTCGTTTGGGCACATGTTTAAACGTACTTGGCCCCACCCACAAGCGTCGGAGGGGGGAGTAATGCAGGTGCACGCGTTCAGCTCGTAGAGACGCACGCGCTGATATGTGGTTCCTTGCACACGGTCGCACCGCTCAAAAGTTAGGTTTTTGACTTTTACGGGCTGTAGCCCCGCCCCCAAAGGTCAACATGCGGAGCTTTTGGGCTTTCTGAGTCCGTCTCGACGAGACGAACAGTTTGGTGTATGGCACGTGTCTGTGTGACTCTTTCTTCATATCAATCTCCACTTTCTGGGAGGTATTAGAGTTGTGAACTCTTACCCCATATCGAAGGCCAAGTTGAATTTTGAAAATTCTGAGATTCTCTCATAGGCTTATCGGCCTCTTTGAGCGAAGCACTATGACGCTGGCCCCATGTGTCTGCGACTTTCCGTTGCTGAGTTATAGAGCAAAATGTGGAAAAAAACAGGATTTTTTGCTGCCCTGGCCGTGTAACGCGGACTCTCGCGAACAACGACGTCTGACTCAGTTTTCCATGGCCTTTCAGGGAAAAATAGGAAAAAAATCCTTCTTACTCAGAACATGGACAAACGGCACTTCCGGTTCAAACAAATGGCGATTTAAAGCACTTCCTGTGCTCCGATTTCAAAACAAACTGCGGATCCTGAATCAGCGTCGAAAAGTAAGTCAGAAGACACTTTTGGGTTATTTTTTTTTTTTTATTTTATTTATTTTTTTTTTTAAACGATGTTTCGTGACCTCCAGTCACTGTTAACCTTTGGGGGTTAACAGTGTCTGACCATCTGACCTGGCTATACTCCAACATGGATGGGGACTTGGAACGGATTAAAAAAAAAAAACAGCGTTTTTATGGCAAAACGGCACTTTCCCAACGTCAGAGAGAGTGGTACCGTTGGATTCAGCGGGAAAAATACTTTCCGATGACATGTCACTCCGACACTTTACGTGTACTTTGAAAATCAACCTCATAGGGAGGGCCTGTGGGCCGAGCTGGGTTTGTCCGCATTGTAATCATCTTCATATGAATTATTTTACAAAAGTCTATGAGAAAAATGAATGGGGAAAACACTTCTGGAGGATGGATGGATGGATAGATAGATACGTGAAAGAAAGAAAGAAAGAAAGAAAGAAAGAAAGAAAGAAAGAAAGAAAGAAAGAAAGAAAGAAAGAAAGAAAGAAAGAAAGAAAGAAAGAAAGAAAGAAACAAACAAACAAACAAACAAACAAACAAACAAACAAACAAACAAACAACATGAAAATACTGCTGTCATTTTTAAGTTTATAACAGTCCCTCTTATGCAGTGGTGTAGTGGAGGGGGGACGCGGGGGGACGGAGTCCCCCCACTTCTCACATCTAAAATATATTTTGGGCAAAAGTAGGCCTATGTTTTTTTCTTGTCATTTTTATGGATACGACTAGGCATTGTAAACAAAACCTTCTCAACATGCTATAATTAGTTCCCCCATTCTGTGTTTCCTAGAATTGGAGGGCTGAAAAAATCATATTAGCATGGTGAAATACATCTTCATGATGTATTTCACCATGCGTTTCACCATGTTAATGAGTTTCCTTTTTTTCTGAGAGTGTACAAAAGGAACCAAATGGACCCGCTATGGTCCATTTGGTTCACATTTGTACACTCTCAGAAAAAAAAATGGGTGGAATTCCCCTTTAAGAGGCGTCCCCCCACTTCTAAAAGTACCACTACAACACTGCTCTTATGGATGCAGGCTAATAAGATTCCCTCAAAGTTCCAATTTATCATTATTGCTGTATTACAAATATATTCAATAATATAACAGTATGGGCATGCGCGTGTGCGCGCGCGCGCGTGTGCGCGCGTGTGCGCGCACGAACGGGTTCAAACTCCGCCACTCGATCTGATTGGCTGAGGAATACATCTTCCACCAATGAACAGGCGCATGTGGTGCGCGTGGCAGCGCGGTTTGAAATGAAAGTGAAAACAACTGCCAGCTACCGTAGCGCATCGTTCAGCTGTTGTCACATTAGCGTCGGCGTCGCAGGAATATTTTAATATCGCATCGCCACCAAGCTCCCGTTTTCATCAACATGTACAACGAGGGAGTATGCAGAAAAGGTAAGATTAATCTGTTGTCTTTAAATCACAACTGTGTAAACACGAAGCTGGCTAGCTAGGGTCCACTTGGTTTCATTTTACGCTCTCATCATGTGAATTATCCCAAGTCTACACAACTAGAGAATGTAAAAGATTAATGGTCATTTTGATCTGTATGTTGACTGTTTTGGCTCTGAAATGCCTGGATTGTGGACAAAAGTAAATCTTCGTTTTGGGTCTGTGGGGCTAAAATGCCAGTAAATGGTGGTCCGTGGCTCAAATGCTGAATAAATAGTGGGCCCTGGTATGAAAAAGGTTGAAAACCACAGGAGCTAGCTAACTTGTTTTTCAACCACTAGCTCGCCCTGGTCAATATTATTGAACAGGGGTTTTCAACAGGTGGTGCAGGGACTCTTGCGGATCCATTTGGTTTCATGTTTACACAGATAAAATATTCACCATCTAAATTAAGTCTACACAACTAGAGATTGTAGAACAGGGGTTTTCAACAGGTGGTCCGGGGACCACCAGTGGTCCTTGAGAGGGTTCCAGGTGGTCCCCAGCTAAGATGTTTAACCAGATGTAACTCTTGAGAACATAAAAATGAAACCAAATGGACCCTGGCGGGTCCATTTGGTTTCATTTTTACACTCTCAAGAGTTAAAATATTCATGTGAATAGTCCTAATCTACACAACTAGAAGATCAATGGTCATGGACAGAAGCAAAGGAAATCTTTAGTTTTGGGGTCTGTGGGGCTAAAATGTCCTCAAATGGTGGTCCGTGGCTCAAATGCTGAATAAATGGTGGGCCCTGGGATGAAAAAGGTTGAAAACCACTGTTGTAGAACATTAATGGTCATTTATATCTGTATGTTTGTCTGTTTTGTTTCCTAAATCCAGCCTGGAATTGTGTACAAAAGCAAAGTAAATCTTTAGTTTTGGGTCTATGGGGCTAAAATGTCATCAAATGGTGGTCCATGGCTCAAATTCTGAATAAATAGTGGGCCCTGGTATGAATAAGGTTGAAAACCACTAGCTAAACTAGCTAGATGTCTAAACCAGGGGTTTTCAACATTGGAGCAGGGACCACCAGTGGTCCCTGAGAGGATTTCAGGTGGTCTGCAGGCTAAATGATGGAGAAAAAGTTTGCAAACCACTGCTAGAGAACTTGTGATGCTCAACCTATTTCACTCCAAGGACCACCAGAATTATCTATATTTGGCTGGGGACCCCCATCTGAAAACATGTTGAGTTAAAAAAAATGTTTGCCTCTGACGCTTTACAAGCTCATAGCGCGCCACCAAGTGGCACCACGGAGTGGCGCGCTATTTTTTCACTAGGTAAAGTACATACATGCTTAGAACACCAAAATGCCTTATAAAACTCTTTATTCCATGGTTAACAAGGGCAAGGCTTAGTATTCTTTAAAGAATAAAATAAATTACCGCTCCTTCAGTCATCACTGATCAGGTTGCAGCTGGACCACAACTGGCCAACAACAGTGACCAAGGTACGGTCAAGAGTGACCAAGATTCGGTATACCTTTCGAGCAGGCTCAGCCAATGGAAACAGCCCATCAGTAGCCTGCTTCAATAACAATACCTGCATCACTTCTGTTGATGCTTAACCACTTTGTTGGATAGAATAAAAAGTCTTGAAATTGTCATAAAAAGCATAGAAACAGGAGAACAAGGAATGCAGGTTGAATTGGATGAAATAAATGGAATAAAGACGTTTTTGGCCCCAGAAATAATAACAAGATCGCTTATTTCTCTCACAGGATGGGGCAACACACCGCATTGTTGAGTATCCATAATAGAAAAGGACAATAAGGAGAATTGAAATGTGTACACTTCCGTGATATTTTAATAAACAATAAACAACAATACAAACAATAAATACAAAAAGCAATCATTATTAATCAGTACAGCAACGCATCGCAAAGTATTTTCCGAGTGCGCTCTGCCTGCCTGGCTGACAGCCTGTCAGTCAAAACCGCGCTGCAGCCTGCCTCCAAGACCAAAGCCACGCCCCCTGCTTTATTTCGGGTGGCATCTGAATGATCGCACGCCAGAGCCGTCTAGTGGTGTCAGAGTGGCGACATTGAGGGTCAGAAACTGAGCTGCTGTTCATCCAGCCTGAAAGAGGGACAAACTGGAGCTGGAAATACATTGTTTTCACGAGAGCTGTAAGCATGCCAACCCCTTTAAAGTATTTTAAAGTAATGTCTGTGTTGTATTTACTAGTAAAATCTAAATGGATTTGAGATTATTCAGGTCCAAGATTTACTGTTTATTAATTGTCTCCATTTTCAATAGAAGTCTAGGTAGAAGAGACTCCATTGGATTGACCCCATGGCGTAACTCTGTCTATACTCTAAAGGCTCTGGCAGTTGAAAATATCAGATCTACAAACAGCGCCACCTGGCGGTCACATTTAAGACAGATACTTCCGGTGTGTTACGCCCACATCCGTGACTTCATGGAATTCTGTGTCTCGGGACTGTTTAAGAGGAAAAACAACACTTTATTTCGTTGCAAAGCTTTATTTATTCGGATCGACCGTTTGTGCTATTAATCTTTCACACTTGAAAACAACAATAACTTTAATGAAACACTTGAACACGAAATAATGTCTATAAAACGATGTTTCTAAACGGAACTCTAAACGGGGTGGTGTGTGTTTCAACCCGGAGACAATTAACAGACGGACAGGATATATAGTGTCTCCTCTCTGTCGTCCGGATGGAAACACTAGTTGCAAACAAACCGATTTTACTCTATGGAGAGAAATAAACTTTTCCTTATAATATAACTATAAAAATAGGTTTTAATAGTTGATCATTAACTATCACTGACTGACAGACTGAGGCTCGTTGTGAAAAGGTGAGGTGGAATAATTTATTTAAACGCTTTGAAGTTCAAACTGTTTGATTTGTTTTATAAACGCAATGTGGAATTCTAGATTTCTAGAGTTGAAATAATATAAACAACATTAAACTACACCAACATTGATCTGCTTGTATTAAACAACATTAAACTACACCAACATTGATCTGCTTGTATTAAACAACATTAAACTACACCAACATTGATCTGCTTGTATTAAACAACATTAAACTACACCAACATTGATCTGCTTGTATTAAACAACATTAAACTACACCAACATTGATCTGTTTGTATTAAACATTAAACTACACCAACATTGATCTGCTTGTATTAAACAACATTAAACTCACCAACATTGATCTGCTTGTATTAAACAACATTAAACTACACCAACATTGATCTGCTTGTATTAAACAACATTAAACTACACCAACATTGATCTGCTTGTATTAAACAACATTAAACTACACCAACATTGATCTGCTTGTATTAAACAACATTAAACTACACCAACATTGATCTGCTTGTACAGTGGTTTTGAACCTTTTTCATACCAGGGCCCACTATTTTTTCACCATTTGAGCCACGGACCACCATTTGGGGACATTTTAGCTCCACAGACCCCAAAACTAAAGATTTATTTTGCTTTCGTCCACAATATGGAATTGGGAAACAAAACAGGCAAATATACAGATCAAAATTACCTTAATCTTCTAGTGTAGACTAATTCAGATTATGAATATTTTAACTCTTGAGAGTGTAAACATGAAACCAAATGGACATGCAAGGGTCCATTTGGTTTCACTTTTCCTCTGGTTAACCAACTTAGCTGGGGAGGGACCACCTGGAACTCTCTCAAGGACCACTGGTGGTCCCCGGACCACTGGTTGAAAACCACTGTGCTTGTATTAAACAACACTAAACTCACCAACTTCAACTTTGCTGCAGCTGTATGGAAGGCTTGCGTTTGTTTGATAATAATCCACCATAGAAATGTTAAGAGCTACTTTCTGTCAGTAAATAAAAGAGCTAGAGTTTGGAAGAACTTGTTTGTGTTAACGGGTCAGGCTGATGCCTCCTGCATTATGTGAAATTCTCAACAAGCAGAATTGGATTCTACGTGAAAAAGCATGTTAGGAACAACTGAGAAAAGTTTGCTAAACCCTGTAATCAACTTTTTATGGCTTTCTCCCTGTGCATGTTCCGTTATTTTTGCCCATGTGTCAAATTACGTGGATGAAAATAACAGGAAAAAAACAATAATTCATGAAAGGCTTTACCAAACTTTTCTCAATTGATCCTTATGTATTTTGTCGCATAGAATTCTTTTATCCAACATACGTTTTTGTACTTTGCATGATTAATGAGATAGTTCACATATTGACTAATTAGGCTAATTATTTCATTAACTATGTGTGATACAAAAACGTATTAAGCAGAATTGGATTCTATGTGAAAAATCATATTAGGAACAACTGAGAAAAGTTTGGTACACCCTTTTATTCTGGTTTTTATAGATTTTTCCCTGCCTATATACTTTATATAGTGTATATGGACAAATGGAGCTCCCCCATTGGTCACTACAGATCCCTCCCCCTCCAGTCCAGGAGAAGATGGAGATGCCTCCTCCCCTGTTGGCTAACGAGCGACATTCCTGAGTTCTGATTGGTCGAGACACCACAGGATGCCGTACACAGAGGGGGTCCCCAGGGAGAAGGTAGGACCCCTAACCATGACACCTCAGGGCCACAGAGGGGGTCCCCAGGGAGAAGGTAGGACCCCTAACCATGACCTCAGGGCTACAGAGGGGGTCCCCAGGGAGAAGGTAGGACCCCCTAACCATGACACCACAGGGCTGCAGAGGGGGTCCCCAGGGAGAAGGTAGGACCCCTAACCATGACACCACAGGGCTGCCGTACACAGAGGGGGTCCCCAGGGAGAAGGTAGGACCCCCTAACCATGACACCACAGGGCCGTACACAGAGGGGGTCCCCAGGGAGAAGGTAGGACCCCCTAACCATGACCTCTGACCCCCAAGGGACTAGCTCCGGTCCATAGCTCCACTGCCTATATCAGCGGTGGGCAATTATTTTTCCCAAGGGGCCAAATGAGATCCATAAAATATTGTGGAGGACCAAGACTAAAGGCTGAACTAAACTAACTCAAGACAAAAGTAAGTGTAAGACCAACCATTTTGACACCAGGGCCCTCTATTTATTCAGCATTTGAGCCACAGAGGACAGATGACATTTTAGCCCCACAGACCCCAAAACTAACTTTTGTTCACAATTCCAGGCTGGATTTCACAAACAAAACAAGCAACATAGATCAAAAAGGAGCATTCTTTTACACTCTCTGGATAATTCAGATAATAAATATTTTAACTCTTGAGATTTTAAAAATGAAACCAAATGGACCCGCAAGGGTCCATTTGGTTGACCTACACCAAATCGGTAGGCTACCGAGTCTCACAAGCGTTCCGGTTCAGGAAAACAGTGAGTTGTTTAGATTACGTATTGATTTTATGCTATATTACCCCTATTGGCCTGAATATAAGACTATGTTTTTTCCCAATGGAAATATCCCAAAAATGGAGTCGCCTTATATTCAGGGGCTATACCATTTGACATCAATGTTCTTTTTTCTGTAAATGGGTCTTGAAAAATGAGGGTCGTCTTTAAACGAGTCGTCTTATATTCGGGACAATACGGTAATTATTGTTTTTGCTACAGCAGAGCCAGAACCGCCTCTGCACAACAGAACAGAGTTCTAACCTATAGTTCAATAGGAATAAAGCAGGCAGTCTGTGTAAAATGTTCTGTAAAGCCTAAAATGACTTCAAAAACCATACGTCTCACGTTAATGGCAAAACTGTGCCACCTATTGCTTATTTCATGAACCTATTTTATTTTCCCCTAGACTCCCATGAGTCGCATTGTTTTCTTTTCTTTTTTCGACTTAATTAACATACTCTTCCTATTTTTGCAAAGGTTTTATGGAATCCTGGCTTGTGTCGCATTAGTGCACTTCTGGACCACAGAAGACTTCACCAGGAGGACCCCCAACTAACACCCAGCCTGGACACATCACCATCCTGACCAGGGCTTTGAACCGGTTCAAAGAACGAAAACCGAAAACCGAAACGAACGGAATTCTAGGGGATTTTTCAAGAACCGAAAACGAAAACGGAACCGAAATGGTCTTCAACTGTTCCGGAACGAAACGCTATTCTGAAATCCACAAAACCGGTTAATAACGGGTTTTTTTTTCGTTCTCAATCAATGATAAATAAAGGTGCTCTTTGTAACACAGCTATCTGATCTCCGTGGATAGTTGCGTTAAAGTTGAGTTTATTTTTTATAAACACGCAGATCGTGACTGTTATATTTATAAACAAGTATATGCACTATAGGCTAAACAAGTATATGCACTATAAACTATAAAATTATATACATTATAATCCATCTTGCGTCTCGGGGAAGAGCGCCTGTGATCATCATCTTTCTTCCGTTCATTTCTTTTTTTGGTCGCAATTGCAATCGAATGCACTTCAGGGACGGCTATATATAAGCATATTCACGGGGGGCAATCCCCCCTAACGCCCTTACTACAACGACAATTATCGCATCCAGTTTTCGCCTGCCCCCCCCCAATTGTGAAATGTTTGAGCCGGGCCTGCCCCGAACTAACTAACGGCGATAGAAAGCGAAAAAACATCTTCCAAGTTTGAACGCGCGCCCCGCTCCAAAGACTCGAGCTTCTAGCAGATATTCTGTGTAACACGAGTGGATTAATGTAGGCCTACCTGCTCCTCGACAATATAGACGGCACATTTAATGACCAAACAGCTCTCTGTGGTGAGTCCAACTCCATATAGCCATGCATGTACGCTGTGTGCCGTGATGCAGACAGACAGACAGACAGCGCATGCAATGGCCTTACTGACATTCATAAATAAAACTATAGGCTTAAATAGGCCTACATACAAAGATAGTTATTTGACCAAAGTTGTGAAAGCTCAGTAGCTGCTGCAGTGAACAGCGTGCCCCGACAGCCTCGTGCGCTTTTATTGTAAACTCAAAGTGCTGTGGACAAGCCTAATGTTTGTAAACAACTGTACACATGTATCCGCCAAACATTACCGGAACGATAAGAACGAACGCTATTTTTAGTTCCGAACCGGTTCGAACCGGTTCAGTTTGGTGCTGGAACGATTGCCGGAACGAAAACGTTAAATATAGATCGACCCGAACCGGTTTTGAACCGTTCCTGAAAAATAATTTCGTTTTCAAGCCCTGATCCTGACAGAGGCAGACCAGGGACCACCCAGAGACCATCACCTTCCTGTCAGAGACAGACCAGGGACCACCCAGAGACCATCACCATCCTGACAGAGACAGACCAGGGACCACCCAGAGACCATCACCATCCTGTCAGAGACAGACCAGGGACCACCCAGAGACCATCACCATCCTGACAGAGACAGACCAGGAACCACCCAGAGACCATCACCATCCTGACAGAGACAGACCAGGGACCACCCAGAGACCATCACCATCCTGACAGAGACAGACCAGGGACCACCCAGAGACCATCACCATCCTGTCAGAGACAGACCAGGGACCACCCAGAGGTGAGTCTCTTGATGTTTTATTCTTTTTTTCCAAAGGGCCCCCCTACGCTGGAGCAACACCGAAAATAACTAAGCCAAATAAATGCAAAATATTTAAACACTTGCAGTAATTTACCGTATCACGATGGTCTATTTGGTTTCATTTTACACTCTCAAGAGTTAAATTATACGTTGTATTTAAACATCTGAATTGCTTAATTTTCAAGAGTCCACACAATTATAAAATGGAGAATAATTGTTATTTTGACCAACCTTTTGCCAGTTCTCTTTCCCAATGGTGGACAATACCGTGAAGGTTCTTAGTTTTGGGTGCAAAAACTAAACTCAAGATCACATAACTGTCAACTAGAACCTCAGATACTGTTTTCAAACGGTAGGAGTAGCGTATACAGCAAAACCTTCCAATTCTGCCCCTCTATTTTTCATTATAAGTGCATTATTCTAAAACACTATAACAGTAAGTAACACCATCACCACTATTTCAAAGCTCAAACCTTCTAGAGTTCTTGAAATGGATTTTCAGTAATGGAACAATCACATTTCTGATGTGTAGATCTTGTTGAGCTGCTCATTTTGAAAATAGCTCTCAAGTCAAAAAAGTGTGGGCACCCCTGCTCTCTGGACAAACCGCTCAACTTCTACTCACAATAAAACTCATTTTTGGTCCATGTCCATGTTGGAATAGACAATGAATAGACACACGCAATCATGAGCAATATTCCATCGAGTTTCTCATTATCATAAATTATAGAATAGACCAGGGGTGGGCAATTATTTTTCCCAAGAGGCCAAATGTGATACTCTACATAAAATGTTGGGGAAGGGTCACGTCTAAAGGCTGAACTAAAGTCTGTGTAATATTAATTTAATTTCAAGATAAAAGTAAGAGTAAGACCAACCATTTTGATACCTGGGCCCTCTATATATTCAGTATTTGAGCCAAAGAGCACCACCATTTGATGACATTTTAGCCCCACAGACCCCAAAACTAAAGATTTATTTTGCTTTTGTTCACAATTCCAGGATGGATTTCACAAACAAAACAGTCTACATAGATCATAGGGGAGCATTCTTTTACACTCTCTGGATAATTCAGATCACCATCATGACAGAGACAGACCAGGGACCACCCAGAGACCATCACCATCCTGACAGAGGCAGACCAGGGACCACCCAGAGACCATCACCATCCTGTCAGAGACAGACCAGGGACCACCCAGAGACCATCACCATCCTGACAGAGGGAGGATAGACAATGAATAGACACACACAACCAGAGCAATATTCCGTTGAGTTTCTCATCATCATAAATTATAGAATAGACCAGGGGTGGGCAATTATTTTTCCCAAGAGGCCAAATGAGATACATAAAATATTGGGGAAGGGCCACGTCTAAAGGCTGAGCTAAAGTCTGTGCAATATTAATTTAATTTCAAGATAAAAGTAAAAGACCAACCATTTTGATACCTGGGCTCTCTATATATTCAGTATTTGAGCCACAGAGGACCACCATTTGATGACATTTTAGCCCCACAGACCCCAAAACTAAAGACTTATTTTGCTTTTGTCCACAATTCCAGGCTGGATTTCACAAACAAAACAAGCAACATAGATCAAATGTGGGAAGGGACAAGAAATTGTTCGGACACAAATTAATTATTCATTCATTCAGTCAGTCATTCCTTCTCATGAATGAAAATGTATTCATTCTTTCATTCATCCAATGAATCTAAGACAACTAGAATGTTCTGATAACAGTGTGTTTAATGATTAATCTCCCATCACAATTGTACCAAGTATTCCTGTATAGTTGTGAAGGATAAAATTGTCAATAGAGGGTGTGCATGTGACATCATCATCATGTACCCAGGGGTTACTGACAGTTACTGTATATAGTATTTTTTTTGTTTTTTAAGTGATATCATTGCTTCTGGGAGGTTCATGGAACAACATATTATTTTGTTCATCATCTCATCTCTCTCTCTGTCTTTGTCTCTGTCTCTGTCTCTGTCTCTCTGTCTCTGTCTCTCTCTCTCTCTCTCTCTCTCTCTCTCTCTCTCTCTCTCTCTCTCTCTCTCTCTCTCTCTGTGCCAGAGAATCGGGTGGGATCCATAATAATCTATAAATCTATAAAGATGCATGCTCTGATTGGTTCAGACACCCTCTGTGCCAGAGAATCGGGTGGGATCCATAATAATCTATAAATCTATAAAGATGCATGCTCTGATTGGTTCAGACACCCTCTGTGCCAGAGAATCGGGTGGGATCCATAATAAAACCCCAGCGTTTCCAGTTCATCCTACCATTAATACACAAACAATGTTAGAATCACTTGTTTAACCCATTGAGAACAGGGATCTACAAGCTTGTTTCACGCCACTGACTGGTGTGACACAAGCTTGTTACAATATTTTACAGGGCCCTAAATTTTGGGGACAACATTTTTAGTTCCAGGGACATTTTAGTTAGAAAAAAATGTACTTTAAGAAAGGGATTTTTTTCCAATGTAAGGACAACATTTTAGTTTCAGGGACTTCCAAGAAGGTACCAGATGTAACTCTTGAGAATGTAAATATGAAACCAAATGGACCCTTGCGGGTCCATTTGGTTTCATTTTTACACTCTCAAGAGTTAAAATATTCATCATCAGAATTAGCACCACTTAATTAAGAAGTTTACACTGTTTTGTTGGCAAAATACAGCCTGGAATTGTGGAGAAAACCAAAAGCATTCTTTAATTTTAGGTCTTTGGTGTGAAAATGTAATCAAATGGTGGTCCGTGGCTCAAATGCTGAATAAATGGTGGTCCCTGAAGTCAAAAAGGTTGAAAACCCCTGCTCTAACAGATCAAGTGATTCAGATTCCATGCTCAATGTGTCATCATCATTGGGACCAATCAGCTGTCTACAGAGCAGCAGGGGCGTGGTTTTCCTATGGCTTATAAGATGGTTTGATTCATCATGGCCGCACCTCTCATCTGAGCTCACACTGTTTGTTTAGGCTAGTTCTGCTTTAGTTTGGAAGTAAAAAGCATCAGATGATCAAAATGTAACTTTAGTTGACATGGATGCCCTCAGAGTTTAACAGGGTGGTGAAAACAACAGTTATATTCATCTACACCAAACAGGTGAGTTTATACAGTTGTGTTAATGGCTCAGATGATTAGCTGCTCAACACACACACACACACACACACACACACACACACACACACACACACACACACACACACACACACACACACACACACACACACACACACACACACACACACACACACACACACACACACCAATGTCACAACTCTTCTACTATGGCTCTGTCCTCTGGTAAGCTGCTCTGCTCTTTGAAAGTTTGTGTGTTTGTGCTGCTAGTAGTTAGCATGGACATGTGGCTCATTTATTAACATTAGCATAAGCTAAGACAGTGCTTATGCTAACATACCAACACCAAGCTTTCATGGTTTGTAGCTCAATCTAACTTCACCTGTTCTCCTTATGCAGTACATTCTGAACCACCTGGACTGCAGTCCATGACCCAGACATCTGCTGCTTTTGTCCAGAGAAGATGCACTGCTGGTTTTTCTAAAGAGGTTTCTACTGCTCTATGAAGGTTTGTGTGAAATGTGACCATGATGCTAACTCTTCACTCACTGCTGCATGCAAACATGATGGCACTAACATTATTCTAATGCTGCTACTGATGTCAAAAATTTCATTAATCATTCATTTCTAAACCTTTCATGTTTCTAGCATGAGCTAAGACGGTGCTTATGCCAAACTTGTTTTTAGGCAGCACATGTTAACACAAACATCACAAGCTTTGCTTATATCATTGGGTTGAGCTGTTTAAACTCCAGCAATAAACAACCTTTTGGTTATTTTATGGTCTTCTCCGTCTCATGTGAACACACCAGACTGTTTAAGTTACTCCGTTCATTTAGATATTTGATGCTTTTAGCGTATCTGCCTCCTTCCTATACAAACCAATTATAACTTTTTAAAACTTAAAATCTTAACCATGACAGATTATTCGAAAACAACTCATCTTTTTTCTGGTGACTGATATTTTCCTTCTAATATGTGAGAGGGCCATGGTATTTTATTCACTGTTTTCATCTAGACCATAAAATGACAAAGTTTTATTGAAAGTGAAATACCCCTTTAAGCTGCTCTGCTCTTTACTTTGTGTGAAATATGATCATGATGGTAACCGTTCTACTACAGCAGCCAATGTTAGTTCTGTTATCGCTTTCGACAGTGCTGCTGCTCAACAACTCTGCTGATAATCATAGCACAAATGGCTCATCTTTCTTTTCTTTTTCTTTCTTTCTAGCTGTGGATAACGGATGCTGCTGGAACACTCAACCTGAAGATGGCCTTGTGAAGATCTCCAGGGTTCTGAATGACCTCCAGGCCCACCACCCCATCCTGCCTGCTAAGATGTCTATGTGGACAGTGTTTGTATAGCGAGAAGCATGGCATTAATTTCTTGCTACTGCCAATATCAAATTGTGATATCTGTGGTGATTAGCTTAATAACGGATTGCATTTTTAACGGATTGCAGTTGATGCCAGTGTGACAAGCTCACACCGACCAACTCATTGGAGGCAGTTTGGGGTTCAGTGTCTTGCCCAAGGACACTTCGACTGTTTATAGGAGGAGCCGGGATTCGAACCGCCGACCCGTGGATCATTGGAGGACCTGCTCTACCTCCTGAGCCACAGCCGCCCAAATGCTTGCAGTGTGATATCCGTAGCAAGCTGTTATTTCCACCTGACTGGTGGAAATAGATGTTGATATATACTGGGTTTGGTCTCTGGTCATTCACAAAACAAACAACAAACAAGTAAACCTTAATAATAGTAGAAATAATAGTAGACATAATATAAAATCAATAATAATAATATAAATAATAAAAATAGAAAAAGATGTTAGAAATATAAATGATAGCCATACAAAATAATAAAATGATAGCAATTAAAAAACAATAAAATGATAGCAATAAAAACAATAAATGATATCATTTCTATCATTGTTTTTATTGCTAACAAAAAGGATGAAAAATAATAAAATAAAAATGATGCCACCTGCTAATGATTCGGTGGTCGATATAAGCCTCACGGTTGTCGGAGACTCTTGCCACCAAGCTTTTGGCGTACTTCTTGTGGCTGGTATCTGCGATGGATGAACATGTGTTCCACAGTCCCACTTCTGTATTAAGAGTTTTCCACTCCTTGATGTGTGAACATCTGTGGATTCCTCAATGTATTTTGAAGCTAGATGTTTTTTCTGCCTTCCACTGGTCCCTCTGTCTTGCCTTCACCTGGATGTCTTGAGGTGTCAGATTGTGTTGTTGGTTGTGTTTGTGAGCTGTGGTGTCTCTGATGGATTCACTCAGCTATGTCTTGTAAGTGAGGGCCAGTGTGGCTGCTTCTCGTTTGACCTGTGCTGGAGTACAGTACTTGGTCGTCTGCATAGCCATACTTTGTTGTTGCCGTAAGGAGGTTGTGGATGTACCAAGGATGTTGAACGCTATTGGTGTCAGCAGTGTCCCCTGTGGGACGCCATTCTTGAGCTTTCTAACCCTGCTACTTTAGCCGTTACTGGTGTGGAGCTGAACCTTAAGCAAAACAAATGACCAATGAATTTGTCAAATACCACAGATATCACAGATTCCTATTGGCAGCGGGAACAAATGAGTGATGTGCAAATCTCTACAGCCATTCATAGACTATAACCACCATCCTATTGCTTCTAGACGCTGGGGCCCCTACCGATGAGATCTGCACGTCTCTGGCTGTCCATGGATGAATCTTGTATGGGGATTCCTCTACAGATGCCTCAAAGTAAGAAACTTCTATTACTGTGTGCTATAGTTGGTGTCCATTTTCAAGGTTCTCTATAAATAATCAGCCTTTTTCTTTCTATCTTTGTTCAGGATGGATGATGTCTGTAGACTGGGACCTGGGTCTGCCCGGTTAGAACCTCACAGTACCAGGTACTTAGGCTTGTTCTGCTTAGTTCTTTTTAAAAAACAGTTGTCACTGAAATGGACTGCAATTCATGATTGAATTGTCATTTTGATTCAAATGGGCTTTTTGTTTAAAAAAATAAATGAATAAAAAATAAGCCAATTTTCTGCCTGTTCTGATAATCGGTCACTCCCTATTCTTACTCATTACTGCATATGTATGGTGTTGCAGAGCGTGCACGTGGATGCAAGATGACTCAAGGATGAAGATTGAGGCAGACGTCAATCTTCGCCAACGTCGAGGGCGGCCGACGACGAGACGCCGACGACGAGGGCGACAAGGTACTGTGTGTTGTGGCAGGGCAGGCGACAACGAGAGTGACCTTTTCTTTGTCTTCTGTCTGTCTTAGGATGGAAGAGAGACTTGGGACCTGGACCGACCTGGTGAGAAACCACGGACGACGAGTGGCGGCGGACGATGATGAGTGGCGGCGGACGATGAGTGGCGGCGGACAACGCACGGGCGACGCAGGTGGTGAATGACTTTCGGCCGACAATTGTGGACGACGTGGAGAGCTCGGTAGACACCTGAAACCCGTTTAGGCCTGTCAGAATTGGACTTTTGTGACATTTTGAATTTAAGAATATATCAAAATTTTCAACATGCCATATGATACTTGGCAATCATGCAATAATTGTGACGGGCCTAAATGAATCTTTCTGTTTTTTTTTATTAGTATTATTTTTGTAATATATATATATCATGCTGTATATCTATCTTTTAGGAACAACATCATCTTGGTGAAGAGCTCCTTTTCAAGACGATGGAGAAACTGGCAAGGTAATACCACACACACAATGCTCATATTATTTTATGAGCGTTGTAGTATAAACACAAAGCCATTTATCCATCTGTTACCAATAACAAATTTCTCCCTATTTATCATTACTGTGCATATGTATGATGTTACACGGCGCACATATTGATGAAAACAGAAAAGCTAATTTAGTGTCTTTGTTAGGATGACCATTGAAGCAGACGCCAGCTTCGCCCCGGGGTTTCTTCTGAGGACTTCTGGGTCGATGGAAGGCCGGACCGCGCTTAAGTCTTGGTAGACGCATCTGGAACCGCTGTTTAGGCCTGTCAGAATTGCATTTTGTTGCTCGCCGATTCATTTTTATATTGGAAATATTATGTCGTACTGATATTATGAAGACAATGTTGTCTTTTTTTAGGCTTTGTAAGCTATGGTATAATTCAATAAGCACTAAATGTATTCATGGAGACTATTATTATCCCCCCCAAAAAAGTATTATCTCAAATAGTTGTCTAATATGTAGTAATTGTGACAGGCCTAAATGTTTCTGGATGTGTGTTTTTTTAATATATATATATGTCATGTCATCAGTTACATTTGACTATATTTTTTTAGGGTCTTTTTTTGTGTTCTGTCTTTGTTTTTAGGATGGAGGTCCGTCCATGTCGAAGGACCTGGGCCAGACCGGTTAGAAACCACACACTACTAGGTACTGCTTAGCTTGTCCTTGATAGATTTTTTCCTAATAGGACAGTTATTGTCACTCAAAAATGGATTTAAGCGGGCACTTTTTGTTAAAAAGCCAATTATCCGCCTGTTGCCAACAATCAGTCGCTCTCTATAATTAAACATTACTGTAAGTGCATGTGTACTGTATGTTGTGGCAGGGCACGCACACAGGCCACACCCAAGATAATTTATTGTCTGTATTGTCCATGTTAAGAGGGAGATTGAGGCAGCGATGGAAGCTTTGCCCTGGGTGTTTCCTGACGACTGCGATCGACTACAGAGGGCCGGCGTCAACTAGGGTGGCTGATGACGACTCTGACTGGTGGCCGGCGAGGATGACGATGTCCGTGGGCGGTGATGGGCAGCGGACAACGTGGACTGCTCGGTAGACACCTATATACTGTCAGAACTGTAGTTTTGAGATTGAGATGGGCTGCTTCTACTTCTTTAAAATTATGAACATTTTCAACATGCCATATGATACATGCTGTATATCTATCTTTTAGGAACAACATCATCTTGGTGAAGAGCTCCTTTTCAAGACGATGGAGAAACTGGCAAGGTAATACCACACACACAATGCTCATATTATTTTATGAACGTTGTAGTATAAACACAAAGCCATTTATCCATCTGTTACAATAACCAATTTATCCCTATTTATCATTACTGTGCTTATGTATGGTGTTACACGGCGCACATATTGATGAAAACAGAAAAGCTAATTTACTGTCTTTGTTAGGATGACCATTGAAGCAGACGCCAGCTTCGTCCCGGGGGTTTCTTCTGAGGACTTCTGGGTCGATGGAAGGCCGGACGGCGCTAAAGGCTTGGTAGACGCATCTGGAACCGCTGTTTAGGCCTGTCAGAATTGCATTTTGTTGCTCGCCGATTCATTTTTATATTAGAAATATTATGTCGTACTGATATTATGAAGACAATTTTGTCTTTTTTTAGGCTTTGTAAGCTATGGCATAATTCAATAAGCACTAAATGTATTCATGGAGACTATTATTATCCCCCCCAAAAAGTATTATCTCAAATAGTTGTCTAATATGTAGTAATTGTGACAGGCCTAAATGTTTCTGGATGTGTGTTTTTTTTTTAATATATATATATATCATGTCATGTCATCAGTTACATTTGACTATATTTTTTTAGGGTCTTTTTGTGTTCTGTCTTTGTTTTTAGGATGGAGGTCCGTCCATGTCGAAGGACCTGGGCCAGCCCGGTTAGAAACCACACACTACTAGGTACTGCTGAGCTTGTCCTTGATAGATTTTTTTTTCCTAATAGGACAATTATTGTCACTCAAAAATGGATTTAAGCAGGCACTTTTTGTTAAAAAGCCAATTATCCTCCTGTTGCCAACAATCAGTCGCTCTCTATAATTAAACATTAGTGTAAGTGCATGTGTACTGTATGTTGTGGCAGGGCACGCACACAGGCCACACCCAAGCTAATTTATTGTCTGTATTGTCCATGTTAAGAGGGAGATTGAGGGAGCCATGGAAGCTTTGCCTGGGTGTTTCCTGACGACTGCGATCGACTACAGAGGGCCGGCGTCAACTAGGGTGGCCGATGACGACTCTGACTGGTGGCCGGCGAGGATGACGACCTCCGTGGGCGGTGATGGGCAGCGGACAACGTGGACTGCTCGGTAGACACCTATATACTGTCAGAACTGTAGTTTTGAGATTGAGATGGGCTGCTTCTACTTCTTTAAAATTATGAACATTTTCAACAAGCCAGATGATACTTGGCAATCATGCAATAATTATGACAGCCCTCAATCAATCTTTTTGCTTGATCATGCTGCATAATCAGTTATGGTTGTATATAGAATATATATTTTTTTAGAAACACCATCTTGTTTTATTATCATTGTTCATAAAATAATGTATTAATCATTTCTTTTCTTTTCTTTTCTTTAGGACATTGCTGGTCTCCTGTCTGGCTCCAGACTGGTAGTGGTGATATGTAGATGTGATCAATCAGAACTTTGGTTGGTTCACTTAAATAGAAAGTGTAGGAAACAAAAATAAATAGAAAATGTAGGAAACAAACAAACGTAGGAAAATAACATGAACAAATATCAACATTATTAACAATATCAATAAACATTACAGTAAAATAAATAGTCAATAAAATAATGAAATAAAAAAATAACCTAATTAGAAATGTATTACCGGTAATACAAAAAATGGATACATAATAATATGTTTTGAATAATGATGAAGGTAATAATAATACAATATAATAGTAATATATTGTAATATATTATAATATAATAATATAATAATAATAGTAATACATAATAATATAGATGTTAGTAATTTACTAATGAGGGTAATAATGATGATATTGATGTCAATAATATACCTATATATATATACTAATGTATAATACGGGTAATAATAACATCTACATATTACAACAAGACGTGTACAGACCTGTACACATATTGTCAGCAGTCTGGTGGACTCACTACAGCTGTCACAATGTTCTATAGCATCCACGATTGGCTACCTGGAATGAGGGCGTGGTGACACCACATTGAGCTGGACATCCCATGATGGAAGACACCAAAATCTTTAATATGTTTGTCTGTAATATCTTATCCTGTTCAGATTTCACTGTTATTATTCATGTATTTCAGTTTTTTTATTTTATTTTTTTATTCATTATGCCATATCTGTAAATATTTTCCTCAATTTTGTGAATAAATTATTGCATCTATACCTGGGTGTCCTTCGCATTATGTTATGGGTTCATTACAATGTTGAGGAATACAGTGCAAATATCGTATTTTAATAGATTATAGAACTTAGAAAACCTAGCCTATGGTTTTCTGAAAACCTTCAAATTCTTAAAACAATGAATGATGTAGACAGAAGTATCTCCCAGCATGAATGTATTGGTTTCACCAGGTGCTTTTGGGTTCAAAGGAGGCCCAAGGTCTGCAAAATGCAATGTGTGGAAAAATGAAGATTTTCACCTTGGTTATTAATTCCGACTACATTTTTGGCTCAAAGGCCAGTCTGAATACTGGACTGAATTTTAAGTTTGAAATTCCCTTGTTTTATAGTACTGTACTTTTCTCCAGAGAATGACTTTACTTAGTTTGTTTGAAAACTTTAAGTCAGTTTTCCATTTGTATTGATGTTCTGCAAAAGGACCATCAAACACCAAGTGTTTAAAGGCTTTTCTGGGGTTCATCCTCTTAGCTGAATTCTAAGAATCCTTTTGGTTATAGAGCTTGTATTGAACTGCACTCTTTTGGTATGCGGTCAGGTTTAGACTTGGCTCAGGGAAGAGGACGCCCCTGCCATGCACAGTCCACCATGGCACAGTTGGAGGTGTGACAACCATCTTTCTGGATGAAATAATTGCTGATTGTAATTCGCTCGGGATTAAGAGCATAATGCTAAATGCCTGCAATGTTACATTGTGTCTTTCTGCAAACTGTTAATGATATTAGGGTTGTCACTTAGGCCAACACCTCCCTTTGTGGTCACAGTAATGTTTGCCTTACTCCGTTCATAACTTCATATGCAATAAAAAGTTAGTAATACTACACAATGCATATACCATTAAGGGTTCTCTGGGCAAGTGATTTCCTCACTAAGAAGCTCTCATGCCAACAACATTTATATGCTACATGTCTGTACTAATACATGTCAGTGGTGTCTGTGTACATGTGCCTAAAAGGTCTGTGGGGAGTTTGTGCAGTAACAGACGCAGACAGTGACTTCACCATGCTGCAGGGCAACATGATGGAGTTGACGCCGGAGCTGTTTGGAAACTCCTGGAAGATAAAGCCCTCCGGCCCTGATGTGGCAAACCAGGACCTGTGCACTGTGAGTGGAACACAATACAGGCACGTGCATGCATGCGTGAGCACACGCACGCACACACACACACACACACACACACACACACACACACACACACACACACACACACTATACCTACTCCTATTCTACTGTGTCTGCCCAGCTGGCACTGTACTGTAACAACATAACTCTTGCTACTCACTGACTATAGTTAAGTGATGCGATGAGTGCAGACCACAAAGCTTCTTAAAGCAGTGTCTCAGAGTTTATTAAAGTGATTAAACATGATTATGAAATACTAGTTTATTACTCCACCAAATGTGTGTTTCAACAGCCTCCACTGAGGTGATGGCTGTGCCCTCTGAGTGTCCAGGTGATTGGGAGGGTTCCATGTTTTCACCTTGGACCAGCATCTCTCAACTGCAACTAGTGTAGTGGGTTAGGGTTTTTGAAGAGTTTATACTAATACTTGGTGTCCATAATGTAGATTAGTAGTAGTGCCATGTGCATATCAATAATACATATCCAGTGGTAGGATTTGCTCTTTTGCCCTTTTATTGTATATACTAAGGCCAGTTTGAAATAACAGGTTAATGGTGGTAATTCATTTTGTTGATTATTGATTTTTAATTGCAATTAACTCATGTGCATACTAACCCAATCCACTGAGCATTCTCTCATTGAATAAAATGGGTAGAGCAGTTTTATGGAGAGACATATAGACAGACACGCAATGAATTACTTTCTGTATAAACTATTGACACCAACACAGAAATAGGTCGCTTGCAGAGTAGGGGTGTGGAGATTCATCGGTATTAATCGATACATCGCTCTCAAAGGGCACCTACAGATGGCTGCAATTCTTAACTGGCCTCTGTAAAACAAAAATGTATATAAAATCCCTCCACCCACCCCGCCTCTCCTCTTTGTACATTTCTCCTTTCCCTTTTTTACCTCCACTATGATTTTGCCTCCATGTTTTGCTGCTTCTGTTTTTACTGAAGTAGTTGTTTTGTTTGTACGGTATTTGAATGCCTCAATGAATTGAACAAGTTGGACACTATTGTAAACAAGTGTATGCTTAACTAGTGTGTCCAATCAGCTTTTTCAGATTTGATGCAGTTGTACTTGAATTGTACTGTAATTCTCCAAGCTGTTATCAGTTTTGTAGCAGTGTGTACTGGACTTGTACTGTAACTCATCTCTCTGTTAATAAAAAAAAAATCATTCATTAAAAAAAAAATCATTCATTCATTCATTCATTCATCGATACCCACGTGCGCGATGCGAGTGCACCGGTTCATTCACCACGTATCGGTACAATTGACGGGTGAAATCTAGATTCATCTCGATGGATGCGTTTGTATCGGCGAAAATCGATGGTAAATCCGGCAAAATCCGATACAAGCGCCGTGTTTTTCATGTTAAATTTTATGCTTCTCCTTGATTCCCAATCGCCTTGAACGCACCATCATCATTCCAAGTTTTGTTTTGAACACGGACGGAAGCCGTGAGGCTCATAGGCTAGCTGCAATACACTACACAGAGGCAAGAGGTGCGACATTGAGGGGGCGGAAACTCGCATCAGCCCGTAGACTCCAATGCATTCCGTAACTGCTGGTTGTCCCCATTCAATAGAAGCCTTGGCTGCCATTCGACTGGGTTTGCGTAACGCTGTCTATACTCTATGGCTCTACTAGTAGTAGTAAACAAACCAACATGGAGGTACACGTGAGCAGCAGCAAAGAGCCGCAGCAGACTATATTTAATGCACCTCCAAACCTTAAGTCGTATGTATGGAAACACTATGGATTCTACAAGATTGATGGAAAGCTGGACAAGACGAACGTCATTTGCAAAGAATGCCGTGTTATAAAGCCGTACACGGGCAGTACGACAAACATGCAGAGCCACTTAAAAAGAATACACAACATCACAGACACGTCTACCGCCGCTTCCCCTTCAAGTACCGCTTCGGATACTGGAGATAAACCAAGCAAATCAGGTCAGGAGCTGAAAAGTGTCGCCTCTTATTTTGGGAGTTCCCTTCCATACACCTCTGCCCGCGCTATGGCTATAACTAAGGCCATCGCCTACTTCATATGCAAAGACATCCAGCCTTATAGCGTTGTGGAAAACGAGGGCTTTTTTATGGCTTATGGACATTGGATAGAAGCTACTCAGTGAGAGTCTGTTTACACTACAGCAGCTGTAAGCCTTTGTCATATAAGGCAGGGGTTTTCAACCTTTTTCATCCCAGGGCCCACCATTTATTCACCATTTGAGCCACGGACCACCATTTGAGGACATTTTAGCCCCACAGACCCCAAAACTAAAGATTTCTTTTGCTTCTGTCCATGACCATTGATCTTCTAGTTGTGTAGATTAGGACTAATCCCCATGATGAATATTTTAACTCTTGAGAGTGTAAAAATGAAACCAAATGGACCCGCAAGGGTCCATTTGGTTTCATTTTTATGTTCTCAAGAGTTACATCTGGTTAAACAACTTAGCTGGGGACCACCTGGAACCCTCTTAGGGACCACTGGTGGTCCCCGGACCACCTGTTGAAAACCCCTGATATAAGGGTATACTTTGTTCTCACTATTGTAGTTAACATCACAATAGTGTGAACAAAGTATACCCTTTCACAACTGGGTTTAGTGCAAAGCAATTGTTGTAAACAATAATGCAGTCAGGCTCACTGCTGCTGTAGTGTAAACTAAACAGACAACCCTCACTGAGTGTCTTATATGTAAAGTTATAAAAGATAAAATAATAAAATGAAGGGGAAAAATACTTTGAGGGCCACTTAGTGCAATTATATAGTGCATATCCCTGTCTGCCACACATATGAAGATTATGAACCTATTGAGTTCATAATCTTCATATGTGTGGCAGACAGGGATATGCACTATACAGTATAATTGCACTAAGTGACACTTTGAGAAATGTTGTTTAAGATGCCAAAAATAGTTTTAGGCATACCATATGGAATAAAAACAAATCATTTTTCTAGTACCACACTGAATTTCTTCTTTTTTTATTTAAATGTTTGCTTATTTGCATCAGGTTGAATCATGTATCGTATCGCATCGCATCGTATCGCATCGTATCGCATTGATTTGAGCTAAAAGGTTATCGCAAAGTATCGCATCGGGAAGAGGGTGAATCGTATCGTATCGCCAAAAAAATACATGTATCGCTAAAATATCGTATCGCTGGCAGTGTATCGAGATGCATATCGAATCGGCCTCAGGGCTGAGATTCACACCCCTATTGCAGAGATGTTTATCTAGCAAACCATATGTACATTTACAACAAACAGTTAATCTTTTCTGTGCTCTGTATAACGTCCGAACCCCACGCCATTCCGTGCTTCTACACGCACGCACGGCACGCACGCACGCACACACACACACGCACGCACACACACACACACACACACACACACACACACACACACACACACACACACACACACACACACACACACAGTGTGACATTACTTGAACTTAGCTGCTGGTGTTGTATTGTTGTATTATATTAGTTTCTAGTACTGCTGTTGCAGTTATAGTTTTGTTATTTATTTTGTTTGTTCAAATTCAAACGTTCACTCAAACATAATTACTTATAAATGGGGCACGGTGGCACAGTGTTTAGTGTTGTCGCCTCACAGCTAGAAGATCCTGGGTTCGATTTCCGCTAGGGGCGCTGCTGTGGGTGCTGGCGGCGTGTCTGCTCCTCCGCGTCATCAGTGCCCATACCCGAGGCGGGGTTGACGAAAGGGCCTTTCTGTGTGGAGTTTGCATGTTCTCCACGTGTACCCTAGGGTAAATACCCTCACATGTTCTCCCTGTATTCCCTAGGGTAGATACCCTCACAAAAACATGCAGTAATCCTGGGCACTGAACTGCCTCCCCCTGGCCAGCCGGGGCGCCTGATGGAGGGGACTGGAACTGGTTGGAATAACGTGTTCCTTCCACGTGCTACGTCCAACCAGAGAAACCCCCCCCTGTCGGGTGAAAAGAAGGCAGCTTGTCTCCTCATGCATTGAAGGAAGCATGAGCCCAGTCTGCTGCCTCCCCAGGTTGGTGGAGGGTGTGTAGAGCCCAGGATCACATTAGGAATTGGCACTGGGTGAAGAAATGGGTTACAAAATCATGGGATAAAATATTAAAAAAGAAGAAAAAAAAAAGACTTATTTAATATTATATCAAATAGTAAACCCTATTCAAGGTTCAAGGTTAGCTTTATTAGTCTCCCGTGGGAGAAATTTGTCTTGGAGTCAGAGAGCAGAGCTGCATAGAGTTTAATACAGACAGATAACAGTAGACACAGGACAATACAATTACACCCTAGTGTGTATCCTACGCCTGTAAGTGCTAAATGCTCTCCCCATTTAAGAGCTTAATCGAGAGAGGTATAAATGAACGTCTAAACCGGTTATATTTTATCAACGGTGGAGCTCTGTATCTCCTGCCCGTTAGTGGGTTAGGGTTAACCCTAACCCTAACACATACTCAGAGAACATGTAAGGGTTCAGCGACAATACATTGAGCCTGTCGAACTACAGCTTGTTGGAAGATGGCTTTTAGGGTGATCGGGGGGCTAGACACCAGCCACCCTACAGCTCTGGTCCGTGGTGTAAAGCTGCACCCAGACGCTAACAGGAAGGTTCAGTCCTGATTTCCTGCAGAACGGTCGCCCCATGTTTGTTTTTAGTTAAATACAGTGTAGCCTCAGAGCCGGCTGTGAGCTTGTAGTCTGGCTATTTGAACTTATTAAAATGTTTTTTTAATAGTTTAAAAGGGCAACGAACTTAAGTGATAAGGGGTTTAGTGGTGACGAAAATCTAGGCCTTCAAGTATTTATCAATAACATAAGATAACATTAGATAACACTAGATAACATAAGATAACATTAGATAACATAAGATAACATAACATATACTGATTAGACAACGTTAGACAGACGGTTTGTGTAATCGAGTGAAAACAAACAACTTATTGTTTTTGGGTGAACCAATTTCCTTTAACTTTCCTTTAAACCTTTTTCACTGGTTTTATATGCCTGTGAGGACCTTGTTTATTCCATTTTGCCACCCGCTGTGTTCAAATAAATAGTTTTCATTTAACCTTCTGTACTGTACGTATTTGGTGTTACTTTAGAAATTGAAAAATATCAGACCTCTAAAATTTTTGAAAAAATGTGGCACCAATGTTTGAGTCTATTATTTCAGAAGCAAACATTTCTAACTCAAATCTTTGCTTCTGAGGGATCCCTATAGAACATGTTTTCAGATGGGAGTCCGCCGCAGCCAAATATAGATGATTCTGGTGGTCCTTGGCATGAAATCTGTGTTGCTGACACAGGAAAAAATAGATTCTCGTGTCAGAAACTAGGATCTAGCGTTAAGAACTAGAATCTAGTGTAAAAAAAACAAAATACACAAACAATGAGTTACATCCGGTTAACCAGCTTTCCATCATTTAGCCTGGACCACCTGGAACCCTCTCAAGGACCACTGGTGGTCCCCGGACCACTGGACCACTACAACCTCTGTTCACTTCATGGGGTCAGTCCAGTGGTTGACCAGAGCTAATAGACTTCTATTGAGCTTGACAAAAACAAATAGGGGCAAGTCCTAATGTAACGGTATAAGGCAGTGGTCCGGGGACCACCAGTGGTCCATGAGAGGTGGTCTCCAGGACAAAACAATGGAATGTTTGGTTAGACAGATAGCCACCTGCTACATAACTATTCTTAACAGTGTAAACATGAAACCAAATGGACCCTTCTTAATTGCAGATCTGTTTGGTTTCATGCTTACTTGCACTCTCAAGAGTTAAAATAGTTTAAATAAATCTTTAGGGTTTTGGGGGGGGGGGGGGGGGGGGGGGGTCTGTGGGGATAAAATGCCATCAAATGGTCGTCCTCTGTGGTTAAAATATCCATCATGTGAATTATCCCAAGTCTACACAACTAGAGAAAGTAGAAGATTAATGGCCATTTTGATCTGTGTGTTTGACTGTTTGGTTTCCCAAATTCAGCCTGGAATTGTGGACAAAAGCAAAATTAATCTTTGTTTTGGGGTCTGTGGGGCTAAAATGTCGTCAAATGGCGGTCCGTGGCTCAAATTCTGAATAAATACTATTTTAATGTATGCTATGCTATGTATATGCTGAGGACATTAGGTGCAGTACTCATTGTGACCAGTAGAGGGAAACGTTACCTCTTTTATTGACTACTGCTACCACAGAGCCATCTAGTAGAAGAGTGGCGACATTGAGGGGTCAGAAACTAAGTGCACAAGCTCCTGTTCATTATGCAGTCTGAATAGGGACAAACTGGAGTTGGAAATACATTGTTTTCAACGAGGGCGACGCAAATAAGAGTTATTTTAGGCATGTGTACAACATGTCAACTGTTTTAAAGTACTGTACAGTAACAACTAAATATGTTGTACTATAGCTGCAAAATGATCTAAAATAAAGGGATTTAACATCATTAAAGCTGGGCTGTGCCTGAGTTCAAAGCATTGTCCTCAGCAAAGAAAACCAATGCAAATCCTAAAAGCATCTTGATACAGTCCATGCTTAGCATGCTGCTATTAAAGGGCAATTCCACTTTTTTTTTTTTTTTTTCTTCAAAAAAATGCCCTAACAGAAAAATCATTAACATGGCGAAACACAAACTCCATTTCAGCCACCCTGTTCATTTTATCAAGACATTTAGAGATAAATATTAACTCCTCTAAAGTCAGAAGCAGCAGATCATAGTGGAGGTAAAAGGGAAAAGACATATACAAGGAGAGGGGAAAGGGGCTGGGTGTGGGAATCATATTTTTACAGAGGCCAGGCTAGAATTGCAGCCGTCCGTAGGTGTCCTTTGAGAGTGGTTCTGAAGGAGTGAAGGGATTTGCATGTCTGAGTGACTGTTGGTAGGGCGTTCCCTACCAACATTAAGGCAGTATTTGGACAGGTACATGGTGGTATTTTGGTAGTTGACATTAGAGTGTGTACATCTTGCTACCGGGGGCCCGGAGGGTTTTCCAAATCACGTACTATACCTTTAAGGATATAGTATTTATACCATATATAAACCAGTGATGCGATGAAACCTTTTCTGATTATCATTCTAACAGGTGTTGACCCAGACCTGCTGCCCCTTTTTGATGGCTGCATGAGAGGAGTCTAGCTTTACCACACAACGGTGCCGTGCGGAAATGAGAGAAGAATTAAAAGTTAAAATGTGTCCTTCGTGCAACGTGTGGTGAGCTTGTAGATCAGTTGTATTTACCATGCACCACTGTCATACTATTGCCTCGTTCGCACTGCCTCTCAGAATATACAGTCCACAGCGACGTGCACACACGGACGCAAAAGGGGGCTACAGACCCTGCCCTGTAACATGTCTAAAACACAGAAGTGCCCTCTTACGGGAGGTTGCCCCTGCTCCCTTCTTTAACACACTGTCCACACGGACCTGCATTGACACTGCTCTGTTGACTAACTTTAATCTCAGCTTAATTTGATTTAAACCAAAAACATCAAAATGCATTGCTTTGATTTCCCGTTTTGTGTCTATAACTGCACACTGTATGACAGATGGTCCTACAGTGATCATGGTTGTGCAGGTGTTTGTGCTAAGATAATTATGAATCATTCATTTGATCTTGCAAGAGAGGACAGCTGACATCCACCACAGCAAGTAGGCTACAGGGCCAGTGCAATAAAGGGAAAGTTTTACTGGACATTATTACGTGTCTAGCAGCAGCCCAATATGCAATATGTATTCTATATAAAAATAGGGCTGTTGAATGATTAAATGTTTTTTATCAAATTAATTACAGCTTCTAAATTAATTTAATCACCATTTGAACTATGTCCAAAATATGCCATGTTTTCCTGTACAGGATTTGAACATTTGAAAAAGAAACAGAATCTGGGAAAAGTATTTTTAAATACTTAAATACTTTTTAAAGTCCCCAATGCTTGTAGATTTTTTTTTTTTTTTTTTTTTTTTTTTTACCAATGAGAAAATGCTCAGTGGTTTGAGTCAGTGTGCACATGAGTTAATTGCGTTAATTTTTTTTAAAAAATCAGATTAATCAACAAAATTAATTTAACTAATTAACTTTATTTTCAACAGCCTTTATAAAAATATAGATTTGTATTTTGAACTGTTTGATATCCATTTAGGTCCATGAGGGCTATCAAAAGGAATGTTCAATTATCATTTTTGGCCAATATTTGCAGCCCTACTAACCCTTATCTTAAAGTGGCTCTAATCTCCCCCAGCAGATAATCGATTGCATTAATACTAAATCAAAATTTATTTTTTTAAAGGGGATTCAGAGAACTACGAGTCAAGAGTGTTGTGGTTGGTAAGTTTATATTGAGATTCATCATCTCCCCCTTGGACTCACTTCCATTTGTATTGTGCTCAATAACTTTGTTCACTACAGTTACTCATAGAAACCTGTCATGGCTGTGTATGTAAAAGGTAGAATATTAAAATATATATGTATTGATTAAGGTATTGGTCCGTTTTATAGATAAAGATATGTATTGTTTCCTTCATGCTGAAACCTTGTATTTCCTTATTTTGCTCCCTTAACCATGTTAATTGTAAAAAGTCGGCCCCCATAGCGTCATTATGGTGGTAATTACCATAACGACGATATGAAAAGAGTTGAAGTGGTCCTTGATGTCCAAAGGTGTTGCACACCAAAAATATTAACCCCCCTTCTCACAAGTTCACAATGTGTTGCTTAGCCTATGCCTGACAGAATTCTCTATCTAAAAGTTTATTTAATATATAGGTGGACGGGCGAGGATGCAGCTGCGTAGTAAGCAAACTGTTTTTGTCTTGTGTTCTTATTGTATTGTCTTATTTAAGGATATAGTATTTATACCATATAAACCAGTGATGTGATGAAACCTTTTCTGATTATCATTCTAACAGGTGTTGACCCAGACCTGCTGCCATTAAATGACGCCCAAGCGCTTCAAAACCTGGAAGAGCAGCTACAAAACACCCCTGAGCTCAAAAACCAACTGGTAAGATTTCAGTGTTTACTTGGAAACACAGACAGACCCTTTTTGATGGCTGCATGAGAGGAGACTAGCTTTACCACACAACGGTGCCGTGCGGAAATGAGAGAAGAATTAAAAGTAGGCTACAGGACCAGTGCAATAAAGGGAAAGTTTTACTGGACATTATTACGTGTCTAGCAGCAGCCCAATATGCAATATGTATTCTATATAAAAATAGGGCTGTTGAATGATTAAATGTTTTTTATCAAATTAATTACAGCTTCTAAATTAATTTAATCACCATTTGAACTATGTCCAAAATATGCCATGTTTTCCTGTACAGGATTTGAACATTTGAAAAAGAAACAGAATCTGGGAAAAAGATCTGTTTATTTCTTAAATACTTAAATACTTCTTAAAGTTCCCAATGCTTGTAGATTTTTTTTTTTTTTTTACCAATGCGAAAATGCTGGTTTAATTACTTGGTTTAAGACAATGCCAATGCATTTTAAATAGTTAACTATATGAATTTCAAATCATCGGATTGTATCGCTAGATTGTCCATGTATCGTCTTGGACTGATCAACTAACAAATGTCAATTCACAGAGTGCTGTATTGGTGCTGAAAGGAGACTGTTTGGAGAGTCATGGCTGCAACGCTACCAAACACCCTGGCCAAACAAACAAACATGAGGGGCATCAATGGCAAGATTGGATTCAGAGAACTAGTCAACTAGAACGAGTCAAGAGTGTTGTGGTTGGTAAGTTTATATTGAGATTCATCATCTCCCCCTTGGACTCACTTCCATTTGTATTGTGCTCAATAACTTTGTTCACTACAGCTACTACTACTACTACTACTAGAAACCTGTCATGGCCGTGTATGTGAAAGGTAGATTAAGGTAGATTTTATTATTAAAATATATATGTATTGATTAAGGTATTGGTCCGTTTTATAGATGAAGATATGTATTGTTTCCTTCATGCTGAAACCTTGTATTTTCATATTTCGCTCCATTTTAAAAAGTCGGTCCCCATAGCGTCATTATGGTGGTAATTATCCCACCATAACGACAATATGAAAAGAGTTGAAGTGGTCCTTGATGTCCAAAGGTGTTGCACACCAAAAATATTAACCCCCCTTCTCACAAGTTCACAATGTGTTGCTTAGCCTATGCCTGACAGAATTCTCTATCTAAAAGTTTATTTAATATATAGGTGGACGGGCGAGGATGCAGCTGCGTAGTAAACAAACTGTTTTTGTCTTGTGTTCTTATTGTATTGTCTTATTTAAGGATATAGTATTTATACCATATAAACCAGTGATGTGATGAAACCTTTTCTGATTATCATTCTAACAGGTGTTGACCCAGACCTGCTGCCATTAAATGACGCCCAAGCGCTTCAAAACCTGGAAGAGCAGCTACAAAACACCCCTGAGCTCAAAAACCAACTGGTAAGATTTCAGTGTTTACTTGGAAACACAGACAGACCCTTTTTGATGGCTGCATGAGAGGAGTCTAGCTTTACCACACAACGGTGCCGTGCGGAAATGAGAGAAGAATTAAAAGTTAAAATGCGTCCTTCGTGCAACGTGTGGTGAGCTTGTAGATCAGTTGTATTTACCATGCACTACTGTCATACTATTGCCTCGTTCGCACTGCCTCTCAGAATATACAGTCCACAGTGACGTGCACACACGGACGCAAAAGGGGGCTACAGACCCTGCCCTGTAACATGTCTAAAACACAGAAGTGCCCTCTTACGGGATGTTGCCCCTGCTCCCTTCTTAACATACTGTCCACACGGACCTGCATTGACACTGCTCTGTTGACTAACTTTAATCTCAGCTTAATTTGATTTAAACCAAAAACATCAAAATGCATTGCTTTGATTTCCCGTTTTGTGTCTATAACTGCACACTGTATGACAGATGGTCCTACAGTGATCATGGTTGTGCAGGTGTTTGTGCTAAGATAATTATGAATCATTCATTTGATCATGCAAGAGAGGACAGCTGACATCCACCACGGCAAGTAGGGAAAGTTTTACTGGACATTATTACGTGTCTAGCAGCAGCCCAATATGCAATATGTATTCTATATAAAAATAGGGCTGTTGAATGATTAAATGTTTTTTTTAATCAAATTAATTACAGCTCTAAATTAATTTAATCACCATTTGAACTATGTCCAAAATATGCCATGTTTTCCTGTACAGGATTTGAACATTTGAAAAAGAAACAGAATCTGGGAAAAAGATCTGTTTATTTCTTAAATACTTAAATACTTCTTAAAGTTCCCAATGCTTGTAGATTTTTTTTTTTTTTTTTTTTTTTTTTTTTTACCAATGCGAAAATGCTGGTTTAATTACTTGGTTTAAGACAATGCCAATGCATTTTAAATAGTTAACTATATGAATTTCAAATCATCGGATTGTATCGCTAGATTGTCCATGTATCGTCTTGGACTGTCTAACTAACAAATGTCAATTCACAGAGTGCTGTATTGTTGCTGAAAGGAGACTGTTTGGAGAGTCATGGCTGCAACGCTAGCAAACACCCTGGCCAAACAAACAAACATGAGGGGCATCAATGGCAAGATTGGATTCAGAACTACGAGTCAAGAGTGTTGTGGTTGGTAAGTTTATATTGAGATTCATCATATCCCCCTTGGACTCACTTCCATTTGTATTGTGCTCAATAACTTTGTTCAGTACAGCTACTCATAGAAACCTGTCATGGCCGTGTATGTGAAAGGTAGATTATTAAAATATATATGTATTGATTAAGGTATTGGTCCGTTTTATAGATAAAGATATGTATTGTTTCCTTCATGCTGAAACCTTGTATTTCCTTATTTCGCTCCATTTTAAAAAGTCGGCCCCCATAGCGTCATTATGGTGGTAATTATCCCACCATAACGACAATATGAAAAGAGTTGAAGTGGTCCTTGATGTCCAAAGGTGTTGCACACCAAAAATGTTAACCCCCCTTCTCACAAGTTCACAATGTGTTGCTTAGCCTATGCCTGACAGAATTCTCTATCTAAAAGTTTATTTAATACCGGTATATAGGATACTACAACTATGTATCGGCTTAGAGTCGGCCCGGCTGAACTTATTGTAGGGCCAGCCTCAACATTTTGGGTCCAATTAAAGCTCTACATTGTACCACAGGTTACTCTTGTATTTCGTGAAAAGTAGTTTTTTGTGTCTGTGTGTTTTAGCGGCTGTGCAGCGTAATCCGCCATCGCCTCGTGATACAGACCAAGAGATCGAAAAATACATCACTAAATGGCTGCAATGACGGAGAGGGTGGACGGGCGAGGATGCAGGGGAGAAGGCAGAATTCAGGGGAGCCTGCAGATCAGACAGCTGGGTTGTAAGCAAACTGTTTTTGTCTTGTGTTCTTATTGTATTGTCTTATTGTATGGTCTTCTTTTTAGCAGCTGTTGCCACATCTTCTAGAGCAGGGGTTTTCAACCTTTTTGATACCAGGGCCCACTATTTATTCTGAATTCGAGCCAGAGACCACCCTTTGATCACATTTTAGCCCCACAGACGCCAAAACTAAAGATTTATTTTGGTTTTGTACACAATTCCAGGCTGGATTTAGGAAACCAATCAGTCTAACATACAGATCAAAATGAACATTCCTCTTCTACATTCTCTAGGTGTGTAGACTTGGGCTTGATTTCCTGTAGTTACTGGTGATTTCCTGGTCCACAAGACACTACCAAAATACCACCAGGTACCGGCCCAAACTCCAAATACTTCCTTTATGTCAACCATGTCCACTCCCACAACACCAGAGGGAGTTGCAACCCAGATTCGGCACAAACAAGGGACTTCATTCCTTTCGCTCATAACATAAGCCACAAAAATGTAACCCTACCACCAGTCAATAAGACATGTGAATCCCTTGACTCCTAAAAAACACTCTCAATGGGTACATAGTCCATACGGGCGGCTGCAATTCTTAACTGGCCTCTGTAAAACAAAATGCAAATATAATTCCCCCACCCACCCTCTTTCCCCTCTTTGTATGTTTCTCTCTTCCCTTTTTTCCTCCACTTTGATTTTACCTTCACTATGATTTGCTGCTTCTGGATTTACAGAAGTAATTATTTTGTATGTCTATATAGCTTGATGAAATGAAAAACCCTATTTTAAACAAGTGTATTCTGAACTAGTGTGTCCAATCACAGCTATTCATCAGATTTGTTGTAGTTGTGCTTAAATTGTACTGAAATTCTCCAAGCTGTTTTGTTGCAGTGTATACTTGACTTACCGTATCGTACCGTAACTCTCCATTTCTGAAATATTTTTTTTTGATTCATTCATCAATGAATCTGTGTGTGTGCGTGTGTGCGTGCGTGCGTGCGTGCGTGCGTGCGTGCGTGTGTGTGTGTGTGTAGGACACAGTAGCACCAGGTGGAGAGGACAGGAAGATGAAGAAAGCCAAGTACACTCTGAACGACACAGGTCTGCTGGGTGACGACATGGAATACATCACACTTGTGAGTAGTACACAGAGAGTACCAGTGTACACTTAAACTGAAATATTATTATACTGGCTGTACTTCACGCTAGTTAGTATACTGTAGGTCCTAACTTAGCCCATAACACAAAGACTGTTTCCCTTGCTTATATAACGGTGCAGACCGTCATTATTATCCAAATAGGCCCCGCCTTTGACGGGTTGGACCATCATAAAAGCTTTATTATTGATATATATGTAGAGAGAGAGACCTAACCCTAACCCACTTATAACAATAAGACAACCTGATTAATGGGACGGATTACTGAATATTAGAATATGGAACAGGTGCCATAGAGTAACATTCAACTAAATTGAATTCCTGTTGGTAAATATACAGTATTTATTGTTGTTGTTGCTGAGTGACTGCATATATGACTTGGTTGTTTCTTCATTTTTTTGTTTTTCTTCTCTCCAGTTCTGTCAATTATTAATTGCTGTGTCTGATAGTCCCATGTGGGAAGGGACAAGAAATTGTTCGGACACATAAATTAATTATTCATTCATTCAGTCATTAATTCCTTCTCATTAATGAAAATGTATTCATTCTTTCATTCATTCAATGAATCTAAGACAGCTAGAATGTTCTGATAACAATGTGTTTAATGATTAATCTCCCATCACAATTGTACCAAGTATTCCTGTATAGTTGTGAAGGATAAAATTGTCAATAGAGGGTGTGCATGTGACATCATCATCATGTACCCAGCGGTTACTGGCAGTTATATAGTATTTTTTTCACTGTTGTTTTTAAGTGATATCATTGCTTCTTGGAGGTTCATGAAACAACATATTATTTTGTTCATCTCATCTCATCTTTCTCTCTGTGTTTCTCTGTCTCTCTCTCTCTGTCTCTCTCTCTCTCTCTCTCTCTCTCTCTCTCTCTCTCTCTCTCTCTCTCTCTCTCTCTCTCTCTCTCTCTGTGTGTCTCTGTCTCTGTCTCTGTCTCTCTCTCTCTCTCTCTCTCTCTCTCTCTCTCTCTCTCTGTGTCTCTCTCTGTGTCTCTCTCTGTGTCTCTCTGTCTCTCTGTCTCTCTCTGTCTCTCTGTCTCTGTCTCTGTCTCTCTCTCTCTCTCTGTCTCTCTCTCTCTCTCTCTCTCTCTCTCTCTCTCTCTCTCTCTCTCTCCAGGGACCCCCTGGTCGTGCAGGTCTCCCCGAGGCTAAATGCGTGGTGATTGTACGAGTGAAACCCAGTTAAACCTCTGTGTGGGCTGTAGCGCCCCTTCCAAGCAGGGAATCTGTTACCTAAACTAAAGAGCTTGACAGTTCCACTCAACATTTTAGATTTTAGCAGTGAGTCCAGTGTCTCTGATGTGACCGTTATAGATCATTATAGACAACAGTTCCACTCAACATTTTAGATTTAGCAGTGAGTCCAGAGTCTCTGATGTGACCGTTATAGATCATTATAGACAACAGTTCCACTCAACATTGTGTCTCTGATGTCATCAATAATACTTCCTGGACTACCATTCCCATAATGCTTTGGTCAGACTACTTGTAAACACACTGAGGGTTTTATGAAAAACAGTGTAGTTCTTATCGGTGTGTCATCCATGGTAACAGCCTCTGTGTTGTGTTGAGTTGTGCTTTTATTGTGAAATGTTGGGAGGGTTTGTACTGTACATACTTGTACAATGTACAGTACGTACTGCAGCAGCGGTGGGCAATTATTTTTCCCAAGGAACCAAATGAGATACATAAAATATTGTGGAGGGCCAAGACTAAAGGCTGAACTAAAGTCTGTGTAATATTAATTTAATTTCAAGATAAAAGTATAAATAAGACCAACCATTTCGACACCAGGGCCCACTATTTATTCAGAACTTGAGCCATTGAGGACCACTATTTGATAACATTTTAGCCCCACAGACCCAAAAACTAAAGATTTATTTTGTTTTTGCCCACAATACCAATGCTGGATTTCACAAACAAACCAGTCAAACATACAGATCAAAATTACCATTAATTATTTTACATTCTCTGATTATGTAGACTTTGGGCTAATTCACATGATGAATATTCTAACTTTTCATTGCGGGTCCATTTGGTTTCATGTTTACGCTGTCAAAGAGTTACATCTGGTTAACAAACTTTCCATATTTAACTGGAATTCTCTCAAGGACCTCTGGTGGTCCCTGGACCACTGTTTGAAAACCATGGTACCCTTTCACAGGCCGGTCAGAGTCAGCCAAAGAGTTGCATTTGGCCCCGGAAGGGATAACGCCCTACTGTAGCCTACATCGTTCCTAATGCCCAGGTATGTACTGTAACCTACATCGTTCCTAATGCCCAGGTATTTACTGTAGCCTACATCGTTCATAATGCCCAGGTATGTACTGTATTCTACATCGTTCCTAATGCCCAGGTATGTACTGTAGCCTACATCGTTCATAATGCCCAGGTATGTACTGTATTCTACATCGTTCCTAATGCCCAGGTATGTACTGTAACCTACATCGTTCCTAATGCCCAGGTATGTACTGTATTCTACATTGTTCATGAACGTCAGGGGTCTTTGGAGATGTGTGTGCGTGTGTTAGTGTCCCTGTACAGCTGACATAGATAACATCAACATAGAGCTTATCGACTGAAATGACAGCTTTTTAGTTATCCTCCCGGAATTGTTTTCTCATGGGAAATAGGATTTTGCGCCTCTCCATTATAACCTTCATGAACTTTCAACCGTAGTTAGACATATGAAACTAAATGATACAGTACAGTACACTGTACCTTATCATTTAGTTTCAATGTCAGTCTGATCAATACTGACAAAAATATCGTCACCACTTTTCTACTCAGCTGTTAACCAAACCTATTCAGTCTCAGATATATGAGAGTAAAGTGATGAGTTTAATGTGTTGTAGTTGTTATTTTACTTGTGTTTGATTACTAACTTAGTGTGTTCTAGTCAGTCAGTCAGTCTGTTAGTTTGACCTGTCTTACTCCCTGTCAGCTGACTTCCATCTGACTGTTTGACCTGTCTTACTCCCTGTCAGCTGACTTCCATCTGACTGTTTGTCTCGTAGATAAACTCTTGAGGCTGCTGGCAAAAGTTAGCCTGCTGTTTCCTTTCACGATTTTGAACGCCTTATCCATGCTTTTATTTCAACCCGACTCTTTACTGTGGTTCCCAAGGCTGTCTGGTTGGATTACAGCTGGACCAACATAGCCTGGGTTGCCCACAGCCCACTCAGCTGGGTTCTGTGGTGATAAAGAGTTTCGATTTATCTCGTCCGGAAAAAGCTCGCCAATGCTGGAGTTGGAGGCGGGTCTAAAAAATAGCCATCAACACCGAGGATCATCTACTGCCACAACAGAACAGTTTCCATAAAAAACAGCACACATCATTCAGTTTCATTGTAACTAAAGTTTCATTGTAACTAGAGTTTCATTGTAACTAGAGTTTCATTCTTTAATACTGCTAGTAGTTTCCGACGCAAGCACTGCTAGTCAGTTAACTGCTAGTTAACTAGTTAACTGTCGACTGCAAACAACGTGATTGGTCCAAGGGCCCGCCTAAATCGGTTACAATGGGGCCAATGTCAGACTCAGCCTCAGAGTCTGACAATCAGGCTAGACCACAGCCGCTCTCCTCTCCACAGACACACAGAAACACCATCATATCTCCCTGATTCTCTCCTGCCTACACTGAGGTCGACTGATCAACAACTCCACAACATCCTTAAATCCAAACTGAAATCTCAGGGAGATAAATGGTTCTCTGTTGTGCCACCCACACTGTGGAATGAACCTCAGGTCAGGGTCTGTGCCTGATAATAATGTTATTGTAAAACGATGACAAGCAATGATAAGCAGACCTGGACGTAATGTAGGACTACATAATGATATCTTGGCCCTGTAGCAGCCAACATGCCCATATATAGATGTAATCTAGGACTACATAATGACATCTTGGCCCTGTAGCAGCCAACATGCCCATATATAGATGTAATCTAGGACTACATAATGACATCTTGGCCCTGTAGCAGCCAACATGCCCATATAGGGCCTAGGCTTGGTTCTATTGTGGTTCTCTGTGTAAAATATCAGTGAGAATCTATTGGCAGATATGACCAGGGCCGGATTTAGCCAGCCCTACTAGGGTGGGCTGAAAGAATGGCAGGGTGTATGGGCAACTCCAGAGTTTTTATTTGAAGCAGTGGTTTCCAATCCTTTTGACACCAGGGCCCACTATTTATTCAGCATTTGAGCCAGGGAGGACCACCAGTTGATGACATTTTAGACCCACAGACCCCAATACTAAAGATTTATTTTGCTTTTGTCCACAATTCCAGGCTGGATTTGTGGGAAAAACAGTCAAACATACAGATCAAAATGACCATTAATCTTCTACATTCTCTAGTTGTGTAGACTTGGGATAATTCACATGATGAATATTTTAACTCTTGAGAGTGTAAACATGAAACCAAATGGACCAGCAAGGGTCCATTTGGTTTCATTCTTATGCTCTCAAAGAGTTACGTCTGGTTAACCAACTTAACATTATTTATTCTGGGGACCACCTGGAATCCTCTCAAGGACCACTGGTGGTCCCCGGACCACTGGTTGAAAACCACTGATATTACCTTTCATTGGGTGGGCAGGATGCACGTTTGGGTGGGCTCTGCCCACCGCTGCCCCCCTCTTTAGTTTTGGGTGTGAGTGGTGAAACTGTCATCAACTGGCCCATAGCTCAAATGCTGAATAAATAGTGGGCCCTGGGATCAAAAAGGTTGAAAACCCCTGATTAAGACCATTCACCATTCTTATAATTGTTATTTTTCTGCAGTAAAATCAGTAGAATCACAGGGATATATAGGATGCTGTACCATCATCTTATGGTCATTGCACAAAAATGACTTGATGATGATGATTAATAATAGTATTGATAATACCAATAATATCAATAATAATACGGGTAACAATAATAATAGTTGTTATTATTATTTGTGTAAGTCACTATTCCATCAGAAAGCTAAATGAAGGAACCAAATGGACCCAGACCCTTGGCCTGTAACTCTGAGTTTACAAATGTTCATCTCTGCACTAATGCAGAGATGAACTAGACTAATGCTTGTCAAACTGGGGGTCCTTGAAAATGAAAGGTGTTGAGAATCACTGCTAGAGGGGGTCCGTGGGCCGATTTGGGGGTCTCTGACATGAAAGAGTTTGGGGACCACTGGATTGGACTTTTGCTGTGGGGTTTGTTTAGCCAAGATTCCATTATGATTAAAAACTGAATAAATATACCTGTAGTATTCTATTAAATATATTGTAATTGCCGTTAAGTGCATTATTTAACTACTGATTCCCAAAGTGAGGTCCAGGGACTGATTATCTCTTCAAATGGGGGTCCGTGGGCTAAGCAGTGTCAGTTTGGGGGTCCTTGACATGAAAAGGTTTGGGGTCCAGTGATTTAAAATCCACTTTAAAGTGTTTGTTGAAGTTTATCTACATTCACAGCTAATGTAGGTTTTGCTGCCGTCTGGTGGTGACAACGGACAACTGCACCATGCTATAGCGCTGTTGAAACTCACATGTACAAATACATTGTTTTCAACGAGGGCGGCGCAAATAAGAGCTGTTTTAGGCCTGTGTACAACATGACAACTGATTTAAACTGTTTTAGGCCTGTGTACAACATGACAACTGATTTAAAGTGATGTAAAATAACGTTTAAAGTCTCTGCTCTGTCTATGTTGCACTAATACTTCAAAACGATGCAAGGATTTAAAGTGTATACATTTTACAGTAGGTTTTGATGCTCTGGCGCTGATGTTGGCGCCATCTGCGGTCACATTTTAATATAGAGACTTCCGGTGTGTTTATGCCCACATGCGTGACCTCATGGAATTCTGTGACTCGGCACTGTGCAGATCTACAAACCCACAACATGTCTCTAATAAAGCTGGTTTTGGCTTGTAGCTCTGATGTTGGCGCCATCTGGGGTCACATTTTAATATAGAGACTTCCGGTGGGGTTGACTATACTGCGGCTGTGCAGTCATAGCGTCAGAGTTGCGACATTGAGGGGTCAGAAACTGAGCTGCAGTTCATGCTCGCTGAATAGGGACAAACTGGAGTTGGAAATACATTGTTTTCAACGAGGGCGACGCAAAGCAAAGCTGTATTAGGCCTGTGTACAACATGACAACTGATTTAAAGTGATGTACGCTAACGTCTAATGTCTCTACACTGTTTATTATTCACTATTGGAGCTGCCAGACCAGCATGCTAGCATGCTAACCAGATGTAAACAGAAACGGAGAGAATAAAACAGGGACTTCCGGTGTGTTACACTGAGATCTGTGACCTGTCGGATTCTGTCCGCATGCACTGTCGCCGAAGATAGCCGATAAGACCTCGGCTATTTTCGGAGTGCGGTCCTGTCGTACGGTCGACATATGAACAGAATCACATAATAGTGTCAGAGCAGCGACAATGAGGGGTCAGAAACTGAGCTGTTGTTAATGCTGCCTGAATAGGGACAACCCGGAGTTGGAAATACATAGTTTTCAACGATGGCGGCGCAAACAAGAGCTGTTTTAGCCCTGTGTGCTACATGACAACTGATTTAAAGTGATGTACAATAACGTCTGAAGTCTCTGTACGGTTTATGCTTCACTATTAGTACTACAAAACGATCGGGGGATTAAGCTCCATAAACAAGGACTGTTGCCTGAGTTAAACATAGCAGATTCTCACACACAAAGCGAGGCTTTGGTGCCCTCCTGTGGAGAACTGGAGAACTGCAGAATGGATGATTGAATGAATGAAATGAATGAAAATTTTATTAACAGAGATGACAGTTACACAGTACAAGTCAAGTACACACTTCTACAAAACTGATAACAGCTATTAAAACAAAAACACCAAATAATAACGGCATACAATGTTTAATGGTTTTATATACCTTGTAAATGATTGATTAATGCATTTTATATGGCGTTATAACAGTAATAGTAACGGCATCATGTTTAATGTGTTTCAAATCAATTCTAAAACTCATAGCCTATACATAAATGGCCATTTTAAAGGGGAATTGCACCCATTTTCAAAAGAATACAAATGTGAACCAAATGGACCTTAGCGGGTCCATTTGGTTCCATTTGTACCCTCTCAGGAAAAAGGGGTCTGAAAGAAAAATCATTAACATGGTGGAAATACATCTTGCTGATGTCATCAGATGTATTTCAACATGTTAATGTTTTTTCAGACCTCCATTTTTAGTTAATACAGAATTGGGGGAACTTTTTTTTATCATGTACACACAACATCTCTAAGGTATATTAATGACATATTAAAACTGAAAATGGTTGGAGCTCCCCTTTAACGTGTTTCAAATTAATTCTAACAGGAACGTCATATTCCTTCTTTGGGTTCATGTTTCCGGTCGGACATGTTTGAGTGTAACTCCGTCTCCCAGAAGTTAGATCTGCAGGTTCGTATCAAACAATAAGGAGCTAATCAAAGATTGCCGTAGATCTGTGTAGTGGCAGCGGCTGTAACTATAGCTTATCAATTAGATGTTCAAATGATCAAATGTTAATCATGCTAATCAGGGCTCTGGGCTTTAGTAAGCAGACAAAGCAAGCAGCAGAGCTTTAGAAATAGACAGAGTTGCGACATTGAGGGGACAGAAAATAGTCTTGGTCACGTGGTTCTAGTACTCGCGCGAGCCATAGGCTCCAATGCATTCAGTAACTTCCGGCTGTCACTATTTGTTGTCACTATCTAATAGTCTATGTAGAGGAGCTGCCATTGGACTGGCGCCATGGAGTGAACGGAGTTGGCGTAACTCTGTATTTCCAAGGCTCTGGAGCAAACAGCTCCTCTACGTCCGTCCACAGCATCTCTAATAGAAGAGTGGCGACATTGAGGGGTCAGAAACTAAGTGCACAAGCTCCTGTTCATTATGCAGTCTGAATAGGGACAAACTGGAGTTGGAAATACATTGTTTTCAACGAGGGCGACGCAAATAAGAGTTATTTTAGGCATGTGTACAACATGTCAACTGTTTTAAAGTACTGTACAGTAACAACTAAATATGTTGTACTATATAGCTGCAAAACGATCTAAATTAAAGGGATTTAACATCATTAAAGCTGGGCTGTGCCTGAGTTCAAAGCATTGTCCTCAGCAAAGAAAACCAATGCAAATCCTAAAAAGCATCTTGATACAGTCCATGCTTAGCATGCTGCTATTAAAGGGCAATTCCACTTTTTTTTTTTTTTTTTTTTTTTTTTTTTAATGCCCTAAAAGAAAATCATTTACATGGCGAAACACAAACTCCATTTCTAGGAAACAATATGAAGACAATGTGGAGATCTTTATCATGTCCACACAACATCTCTAAGGTATATTAATGACAGTAAAATGGGAATTCCACACTAAACTTGTGACCATGAATACCACAGAACAACACCACCCCCTTTTTAAAAGTAAAGTAAAGTAACTAGTTACTTTTTCACAGAGGTAACTATAACTATAATCCCCTTACTTTTTTCCAGCTACCATGAGCACGGACACTGGGGTGTGGAGAGATTCATCGGACCCACGTGCGCGATGCGAGTGCACCGGTTCATTCACCACGTATCGGTACAAATTGACGGGTGAAATCTAGATTCATCTCGATGGATGCGTTTGTATCGGCGAAAATCGATGGTTAAATCCGGCAAAATCCGATACAAGCGCCGTGTTTTTCATGTTAAATGTTATGCTTCTCCTTGATTCCCAATCGCCTTGAACGCACCATCATCATTCCAAGTTTTGTTTTGAACACGGACGGAAGCCGTGAGGCTATAGGCTAGCTGCAATACACTACACAGAGGCAAGAGGTGCGACATTGAGGGGGCGGAAAACAGCCCGGTCACGTTGGTTGTGCACTCGCATCAGCCCGTAGAACTCCATGCATTCCGTAACTGCTGGTTGTCCCATTCAATAGAAGCCTTGGCTGCATTCGACTGGGTTTGCGTAACGCTGTCTATACTCTATGGCTCTACTTAGTATGTAACAAACAACCGGTACACGTGAGCAGCAGCAGCAGCAGCAAAGAGCCGCAGCAGACTATATTTAATGCACCTCCAAACCTTAAGTCGTATGTATGGAAACACTATGGATTCTACAAGATTGATGGAAAGCTGGACAAGACGAACGTCATTTGCAAAGAATGCCGTGTTATAAAGCCGTACACGGGCAGTACGACAAACATGCAGAGCCACTTAAAAAGAATACACAACATCACAGACACGTCTACCGCTGCTTCCCCTTCAAGTACCGCTTCGGATACTGGAGATAAACCAAGCAAATCAGGTCAGGAGCTGAAAAGTGTCGCCTCTTATTTTGGGAGTTCCCTTCCATACACCTCTGCCCGCGCTGTGGCTATAACTAAGGCCATCGCCTACTTCATATGCAAAGACATCCAGCCTTATAGCGTTGTGGAAAACGAGGGCTTTTTTATGGCTTATGGACATTGGATAGAAGCTACTCAGTGAGAGTCAGCAGAGAGACTACAGCAGCTGTAAGCCTTTGTCATATAAGGCAGGGGTTTTCAACCTTTTTCATCCCAGGGCCCACCATTTATTCACCATTTGAGCCACGGACCACCATTTGAGGACATTTTAGCCCCACAGACCCTAAAACTAAAGATTCCTTTTGCTTCTGTCCATGACCATTGATCTTCTAGTTGTGTAGATTAGGACTAGTCCCCATGATGAATATTTTAACTCTTGAGAGTGTAAAAATGAAACCAAATGGACCCGCAAGGGTCCATTTGGTTTCATTTTTACGTTCTCAAGAGTTACATCTGGTTAAACAACTTAGCTGGGGACCACCTGGAACCCTCTCAGGGACCACTGGTGGTCCCCGGACCACCTGTTGAAAACCCCTGATATAAGGGTATACTTTGTTCTCACTATTGTAGTTAACATCACAATAGTGTGAACAAAGTATACCCTTTCACAACTGGGTTTAGTGCAAAGCAATTGTTGTAAACAATAATGCAGTCAGGCTCACTGCTGCTGTAGTGTAAACTAAACAGACAACCCTCACTGAGTGTCTTATATGTAAAGTTATAAAAGATAAAATAATAAAATGAAGGGGAAAAAATACTTTGAGGGCCACTTAGTGCAATTATATAGTGCATAACCTGTCTGCCACACATATGAAGATTATGAACCTATTGAGTTCATAATCTTCATATGTGTGGCAGACACTTTGACACTTTGAGAAATGTTGTTTAAGATGCCAAAAATAGTTTTAGGCATACCATATGGAATTAAAACAAATCATTTTTCTAGTACCATACTGAATTTCTTCGTATCGTAGGGTTAGTATCGTATCGCATCGTATCGCATCGTATCGCATTGATTTGAGCTAAAAGGTTATCGCAAAGTATCGCATCGGGAAGAGGGTGAATCGTATCGCATCGTATCGTCAAAAAAATACATGTATCGCTAAAATATCGTATCGCTGGCAGTGTATCGAGATGCATATCGAATCGGCCTCAGGGCTGAGATTCACACCCCTAACGGACACAGGGATCCGCTTCTGCAGTTAAGAATACACTTGTTTACAATGTCAGCCACCCTGTTCATTTTATCAAGACATTTAGAGACAAATATTCACTCCTCTAAAGTCAGAAGCAGCAGATCATAGTGGAGGTAAAAGGGAAAAGACATATACAAGGAGAGGGGAAAGGGGCTGGGTGTGGGAATCATATTTTTACGGAGGCCAGGCTAGAATTGCAGTCGTCCGTAGGTGTCCTTTGAGAGTGGTTCTGAAGGAGTCAAGGGATTTGCATGTCTGAGTGACTGTTGGTAGGGCGTTCCTTACCAACATTAAGGCAGTATTTGGACAGGTACATGGTGGTATTTTGGTAGTTGACATTAGAGTCTGTACATCTTGCTACCGGGGGCCCGGAGGGTTTTCCAAATCACGTACTATACCTTTAAGGATATAGTATTTAATTATACCATATATAAACCAGTGATGCGATGAAACCTTTTCTGATTATCATTCTAACAGGTGTTGACCCAGACCTGCTGCCATTAAATGACGCCCAAGCGCTTCAAAACCTGGAAGAGCAGCTACAAAACACCCCTGAGCTCAAAAACCAACTGGTAAGATTTCAGTGTTTACTTGGAAACATAGACAGACCCTTTTTGATGGCTGCATGAGAGGAGTCTAGCTTTACCACACAACGGTGCCGTGCGGAAATGAGAGAAGAATTAAAAGTTTAAATGTGTCCTTCGTGCAACGTGTGGTGAGCTTGTAGATCAGTTGTATTTACCATGCACTACTGTCATACTATTGCCTCGTTCGCACTGCCTCTCAGAATATACAGTCCACAGTGACGTGCACACACGGACGCAAAAGGGGGCTACAGACCCTGCCCTGTAACATGTCTAAAACACAGAAGTGCCCTCTTACGGGAGGTTGCCCCTGCTCCCTTCTTTAACACACTGCACTGTCCACACGGACCTGCACTGACACTGCTCTGTTGACTAACTTTAATCTCAGCTTAATTTGATTTAAACCAAAAACTTCAAAATGCATTGTTTTGATTTCCCGTTTTGTGTCTATAACTGCACACTGTATGACAGATGGTCCTACAGTGATCATGGTTGTGCAGGTGTTTGTGCTAAGATAATTATGAATCATTCATTTGATCTTGCAAGAGAGGACAGCTGACATCCACCACAGCAAGTAGGCTACAGGGCCAGTGCAATAAAGGGAAAGTTTTACTGGACATTATTACGTGTCTAGCAGCAGCCCAATATGCAATATGTATTCTATATAAAAATAGGGCTGTTGAATGATTAAATGTTTTTTATCAAATTAATTACAGCTCTAAATTAATTTAATCACCATTTGAACTATGTCCAAAATATGCCATGTTTTCCTGTACAGGATTTGAACATTTGAAAAAGAAACAGAATCTGGGAAAAAGATCTGTTTATTTCTTAAATACTTAAATACTTCTTAAAGTTCCCAATGCTTGTAGATTTTTTTTTTTTTTACCAATGCGAAAATGCTGGTTTAATTACTTGGTTTAAGACAATGCCAATGCATTTTAAATAGTTAACTATATGAATTTCAAATCATCGAATTGTATCGCTAGATTGTCCATGTATCGTCTTGGACTGATCAACTAACAAATGTCAATTCACAGAGTGCTGTATTGGTGCTGAAAGGAGACTGTTTGGAGAGTCATGGCTGCAACGCTAGCAAACACCCTGGCCAAACAAACAAACATGAGGGGCATCAATGGCAAGATTGGATTCAGAGGACTACGAGTCAAGAGTGTTGTGGTTGGTAAGTTTATATTGAGATTCATCATCTCCCCCTTGGACTCACTTCCATTTGTATTGTGCTCAATAACTTTGTTCACTACAGCTACTCATAGAAACCTGTCATGGCTGTGTATGTGAAAGGTAGATTATTAAAATATATATGTATTGATTAAGGTATTGGTCCGTTTTATAGATAAAGACATGTATTGTTTCCTTCATGCTGAAACCTTGTATTTCCTTATTTTGCTCCCTTAACCATGTTAATTGTAAAAAGTCGGCCCCCATAGCGTCATTATGGTGGTAATTATCCCACCATAACGACAATATGAAAAGAGTTGAAGTGGTCCTTGATGTCCAAAGGTGTTGCACACCAAAAGTATTAACCCCCCCCCCCTTCTCACAAGTTCACAATGTGTTGCTTAGCCTATGCCTGACAGAATTCTCTATCTAAAAGTTTATTTAATATATAGGATACTTTGTTAACAAATTACCAAAATATAATCTGCTAGCAGCAATATTGGTTTGTTTAGAAAAAGTGTCATTCTCAGGTTGTCAACTATGTATCGGCTTAGAGTCGGCCCGGCTGAACTTAATGTAGGGCCTCAACATTTTGGGCCCAATTAAAGCTCTACATTGTACCACATGTTACTCTTGTATTTCGTGAAAAGTAGTTTTTTGTGTCTGTGTGTTTTAGCGGCTGTGCGGCGTAATCCGCCATCGCCTCGTGATACAGACCAAGAGATCGAAAAATACATCACTAAATGGCTGCAATGACGGAGAGGGTGGACGGGCGAGGATGCAGGGTGAGGCTGAACGATTAATCGTTTTTAAACCGAAATCGCGATTTGAAAAAATGCGATTTGTGAATCGCAAGGGCCGCGATTTTTAATGTTTCTATTTTCTTTCAGCTTTGTTTTAAACTTTACTAGCGCTAAAGGCTGCGGGAGCGACATTATGAACCCCACCGCAGTTCTAGGAACGCTCCCCACGCTGTGATTGCCAGTAATGGCTAACAACTGCGGTGGGATTCATAACCACGCTGCGGGGTCCTTTCCACTATAGGCGCCCGTTTATGGTGCCTGTCCATAAATGGGCGAATCCAGACAGAGCATCTAGAACAGGGGTTTTCAACCTTTTTGACACCAGGGACCACCATTTATTCAGCATTTGAGCCACGGACCACCATTTGATTACTTTTTCCACCCCAAAGACCTAAAACTAAAGAATTCTTTTGGTTTTATCCACAATTCCAGGCCGGATTTTGCAAACAAATCAGTGTAGACTTCTTAATTAAATAGTGCTAATTCAGATGATGAATATTTTAACTCTTGAGAGTGTGAAAATGAAACCAAATGGACCCGCAAGGGTCCATTTGGTTTCATTTTTACGTTCTCAAGAGTTACATCTGGTTAACCAACTTTCCATCATTTAGCCTGGGGACCACCTGGAACCCTCTCAAGGACCACTGGTGGTCCCCGGACCACCTGTTGAAAACCCCTCTAGAAATACTTTTATTATACGGATAATAATAATAATAATAATAATAATAATGGATGTTGATGTTGGCAAGCTAAATAGTTTTTCAGAAAACAGTTTAAAGACACTTAAAGAATCGGCCTCAGGTCTTATTGAGTTTAGAAGATCTGCAGTATCTACCTGGCTATTCTGATATTTCTTGATAAATTTCAAAATATTTTGTTCAGTAAGAAAATAAGTTGTACTTCCACAGGTTGTTCAGAAACAGAACATGCACCTGTTGATTTCCAATTCCAGACAGTGTGTTGTGAAGAATGTACTTGGAAAATAAATATGATAAGCAATTCATATCTTTTATCCTTATTCAGAGAAGTAAATGACTGTCTTTTGGTATTGGTAATGTTAAAATACGTTTTTAATGGACATGGTAAAGATTTAAACCGAAACTGGACTCTTTTAAAAAAATAATCGCAAATTAATCGCAATCGCAATATTGTTTAAAATAATCGCAATTAGATTTTTTCCCAAAATCGTACAGCCCTAATGCAGGGGAGAAGGCAGAATGCAGGGGAGCCTGCAGATCAGACAGCTGGGTTGTAAGCAAACTGTTTTTGTCTTGTGTTCTTATTGTATTGTCTTATTGTATGGTCTTCTTTTTAGCAGCTGTTGCCACATCTTCTAGAGCAGGGGTTTTCAACCTTTTTGATACCAGGGCCCACTATTTATTCTGAATTCGAGCCAGAGACCACCCTTTGATGACATTTTAGCCCCACAGACGCCAAAACTAAAGATTTATTTTGGTTTTGTACACAATTCCAGGCTGGATTTAGGAAACCAAACAGTCCAACATACAGATCAAAATGAACATTCCTCTTCTACATTCTCTAGGTGTGTAGACTAGAGGTCTTCACGGTTCTCAAAAATGCCATCCGAAATCCGAAATAAATCCGTGCAATATCACCGATTCCGAACTGTTCCTAAAATATTTTCAAATAAATAAATTGGATCCGAGTCGATCCGTGGCATGGTTTCCCGGTTCCGAACTGTTCTGAGATTTTCCCCAAATTGCTTCGCCGAGCCCGACCGAAGTCGGATTATTTTTGACCGTCCGACAGACCCGCCACCAAATCCCTCCCCCGCCTTGCCTACGTTTGATGAACCTGTAGATCAGTTATATTTCGCATGCGACGCTGCCTCGGCTCGCTAACACTGTTCCGTGCTGCCAGTCTACTCTACACTCTACAGGTACGTGCACACACCCACAGATTAAAAAGGGGCCTGCAGCCCCAGCTCTTTCGCATGTCTAAAACACAGAAGTGCCCTCATACGGGAGTTTGCCCCTGCCCCTTATGTAACACGCTGTCTACACGGACACCACAGACTGTCGCCCCTATCATACATGTCAGTGCATGTCCAGAAGCGCACTCGCAGAGTGACAAAGATACAATATATACACACTTGGTTGATAGAATATTTTATTATCATTAAAAAGGCAAAAAAAAGAGAAAGAGAAAGAATACGTCTCACTGTAGTCTCGGCTATTGCACATAATGATTGACTGGTCCGACTTCCGACGGGGATACGTCCGATTCCGACCTGTCCGAGTGACTGTGATAAAACACACCGCCGGAACTGTCGGGTCTCGGACGGACTTGGATTTTTTCGGGTTCGGACCCCCCGTGAAGACCTCTAGTGTAGACTTGGGCTTGATTTTCTGTAGTTACTGGTGATTTCCTGGTCCACAAGACACTACCAAAATACCACCAGGTACCGGCCCAAACTCCAAATACTTCCTTTATGTCAACCAAGTCCACTCCCACAACACCAGAGGGAGTTGCAACCCAGATTCGGCACAAACAAGGGACTTCATTCCATTCACTCATTAGCCACAAAAATGTAACCCTACCACCAGTCAATAAGACATGTGAATCCCTTGACTCCTAAAAAACACTCTCAATGGGTACATAGTCCATGCGGGCGGCTGCAATTCTTAACTGGCCTCTGTAAAACAAAATGCAAATATAATTCCCCCACCCACCCTCTTTCCCCTCTTTGTATATTTCTCTCTTCCCTTTTTTCCTCCACTTTGATTTTACCTTCACTATGATTTGCTGCTTCTGGATTTACAGAAGTAATTATTTTGTATGTCTATATAGCTTGATGAAATGAACAACCCTATTTTAAACAAGTGTATTCTGAACTAGTGTGCCTAATCACAGCTATTCATCAGATTTGTTGTAGTTGTGCTTAAATTGTACTGAAATTCTCCAAGCTGTTTTGTTGCAGTGTATACTTGACTTACCGTATCGTACCGTAACTCTCCATTTCTGAAATATTTTTTTTTGATTCATTCATCAATGAATCTGTGTGTGTGCGTGTGTGCGTGCGTGCGTGCGTGCGCGTGTGTGTGTGTGTGTAGGACACAGTAGCACCAGGTGGAGAGGACAGGAAGATGAAGAAAGCCAAGTACACTCTGAACGACACAGGTCTGCTGGGTGACGACATGGAATACATCACACTTGTGAGTAGTACACAGAGAGTACCAGTGTACACTTAAACTGAAATATTATTATACTGGCTGTACTTCACACTAGTTAGTATACTGTAGGTCCTAACTTAGCCCATAACACAAAAACTGTTTCCCTTGCTTATATAACGGTGCAGACCGTCATTATTATCCAAATAGGCCCCGCCTTTGACGGGTTGGACCATCATAAAAGCTTTATTATTGATCAAGGTTCAAGGTTTCCTTATTAGTTACATCTGCTTTGACACAGACATAAAATTACGTTCATCCCTTCATCATAAAATGCATAAAAAAAGAGAGATAGTTAAAAGAGGGGGGACAGACAAACAGATTCATTTCATTCACACATCCAAGGATGCCCACAATTCTTAAAAATACTATAAATTAATATAAAAACAGATCTAAAAACTAATAGTCCAGTGTCCCTAAGGCAGCATTATTTTGATAAAGTGCATCCAGTGACATCAGGAAGTAAAAAGTCAGTGTGGGTGGAAGGGAGGAGGGGGAGGCAGGACAGGGAGAGAGTTCAGTTTTCTGACTGCCTGGTGCACAAAACTGTTTTTCAGCCGAACAGTCCTTGCCGGAAGACTTCTCAGTCTCCTACCGGAGGGCAGGAGACTGAAGAAGCCGTGTGCTGGGTGAGTGGTGTCATGCATGACCCGGGTAGCCTTCCGGGTCAGGCGTGAGTCATAGATGCTCTGGAGGGAGGGGAGGGGGACACCAATAATCCTCTCCGCCTGTTTTATTATGCGCTGTAAGGTCCTCTGGCAAGATGCCGTGCAGCTCCCATGCCACACGGTGATACAGTTCGCCAGGACACTCTCTATCGTGCCCCTATAAAAGGAGCACATGGTGGTTTTTGAAGCTTTGGCTTTTTTCAGCCTACGTAGAAAATAGAGGCGTATAGGTGATATATATGTAGAGAGAGAGACCTAACCCTTACCCTAACCCACTTATAACAATAAGACAACCTGATTAATGGGACGGATTACTGAATATTAGAATATGGAACAGGTGCCATAGAGTAACATTCAACTAAATTGAATTCCTGTTGGTAAATATACAGTATTTATTGTTGTTGTTGCTGAGTGACTGCATATATGACTTGGTTGTTTTTTCATTTTTTTGTTTTTCTTCTCTCCATTTCTGTCAATTATTAATTGCCGTGTCTGATAATCCCATGTGGGAAGGGACAAGAAATTGTTCGGACACATAAATTAATTATTCATTCATTCAGTCAGTCATTAATTCCTTCTCATTAATGAAAATGTATCCATTCTTTCATTCATTCAATGAATCTAAGACAGCTAGAATGTTCTGATAACAATGTGTTTAATGATTAATCTCCCATCACAATTGTACCAAGTATTCCTGTATAGTTGTGAAGGATAAAATTGTCAATAGAGGGTGTGCATGTGACATCATCATCATGTACCCAGCGGTTACTGGCAGTTATATAGTATTTTTTCACTGTTGTTTTTAAGTGATATCATTGCTTCTTGGAGGTTCATGAAACAACATATTATTTTGTTCATCTCATCTCATCTTTCTCTCTGTGTCTCTCTGTCTCGTGTCTCTCTCTCTGTCTCTCTCTCTCTCTCTCTCTCTCTCTCTCTCTCTCTCTCTCTCTCTCTCTCTCTCTCTCTCTCTCTCTCTCTCTCTCTCTCTCTCTCTCTCTCTCTCTGTGTCTCTCTCTCTCTCTGTCTCTCTCTCTCTCTCTCTCTCTCTCTCTCTCTCTCTCTCTCTCTCTCTGTAGCCACGTTTCCATAAGCCCTATTTTTGCGCAAAAACGGCTCTGGCGAAGAGAATGTTGAATGGAAACACTTCAGAATGCGAATAAGTTTCCATTTTGCGCAAAAATAATTTCTCGCTGAAAGGTGCCGTATTTTGGAGCATATCGGAAGAGCCTAATGCGCAAATGAGGTTTGGAAACAGCTTGCGAAAAGACTTTCTATTGGAAAGCACTGGACACGCATTATAGCGCATTTGAAGAGTTGTGTGGCCTGCCGATGAGTGCATTGTTATTTGTTAATTTATATATGTATTTATATTTCTACAAAAAACGCTCAGAACGGACGAGGGACGCATGGCCAATAACGTTCAGACTCCCATCGTGTTTGTTCATGAAAGTCGCAGGGCAGCTACAGGTCCTATATTTACAGTATCTGTATCATCATGCATGATAGCTAAGATACGCAAGTGATATCAGACATAAACAGCTGTTTTACATGACCGGGCTCTGCCCTTAGAGATATTATTCCGTTAATAAAGTTCAAACCCTTTTTCCTCGCACGTGCCGCGCTGCAGATGACATGGTGTAGTCTACAATATCGCATTTCATCAGTTAATGGAAACAGCGGACAATTCGCTCTTCTTTTTTCGACTTAAGTTCATACTCTTCCTATTTTCACAAAGGTTTTATGGAAACGTGGCTTGTGTCTCTCTCTCTCTCTCTCTCTCTCTCTCTCTCTCTCTCTCTCTCTCTCTCTCTCTCTCTCTCTCCAGGGACCCCCTGGTCGTGCAGGTCTCCCCGAGGCTAAATGCGTGGTGATTGTACGAGTGAAACCCAGTTAAACCTCTGTGTGGGCTGTAGCGCCCCTTCCAAGCAGGGAATCTGCTACCTAAACTAAAGAGCTTGACAGTTCCACTCAACATTTTAGATTTTAGCAGTGAGTCCAGAGTCTCTGATGTGACAGTTATAGATCATTATAGACAACAGTTCCACTCAACATTTTAGATTTTAGCAGTGAGTCCAGAGTCTCTGATGTGACCGTTATAGATCATTATAGACAACAGTTCCACTCAACATTGTGTCTCTGATGTCATCAATAATACTTCCTGGACTACCATTCCCATAATGCTTTGGTCAGACTACTTGTAAACACACTGAGGGTTTTATGAAAAACAGTGTAGTTCTTATCGGTGTGTCATCCATGGTAACAGCCTCTGTGTTGAGTTGTGCTTTTATTGTGAAATGTTGGGAGGGTTTGTACTGTACATACTTGTACAATGTACAGTACATACTGCAGCAGCGGTGGGCAATTATTTTTCCCAAGGAACCAAATGAGATACATAAAATATTGTGGAGGACCAAGACTAAAGGCTGAACTAAATTCTGTGTAATATTAATTTAATTTCAAGATAAAAGTATAAATAAGACCAACCATTTCGACACCAGGGCCCACTATTTATTCAGAACTTGAGCCATTGAGGACCACTATTTGATGACATTTTAGCCCCACAGACCCCAAAACTAAAGATTTATTTTGTTTTTGCCCACAATACCAGGCTGGATTTCACAAACAAACCAGTCAAACATACAGATCAAAATTACCATTAATTATTTTACATTCTCTGATTATGTAGACTTTGGGCTAATTCACATGATGAATATTCTAACTTTTCATTGCGGGTCCATTTGGTTTCATGTTTACGCTCTCAAAGAGTTACATCTGGTTAACAAACTTTCCATATTTAACTGGAATTCTCTCAAGGACCTCTGGTGGTCCCTGGACCACTGTTTGAAAACCATGGTACCCTTTCACAGGCCGGTCAGAGTCAGCCAAAGAGTTGCATTTGGCCCCGGACGGGATAACGCCCTACTGTAGCCTACATCGTTCCTAATGCCCAGGTATGTACTGTAACCTACATCGTTCCTAATGCCCAGGTATTTACTGTAGCCTACATCGTTCCTAATGCCCAGGTATGTACTGTAACCTACATCGTTCCTAATGCCCAGGTATGTACTGTAACCTACATCGTTCCTAATGCCCAGGTATTTACTGTAGCCTACATCGTTCCTAATGCCCAGGTATGTACTGTATTCTACATCGTTCCTAATGCCAGGTATGTACTGTATTCTACATCGTTCCTAATGCCCAGGTATGTACTGTAACCTACATCGTTCATAATGCCCAGGTATTTACTCTATTCTACATCGTTCCTAATGCCCAGGTATGTACTGCAGCCTACATCGTTCCTAATGCCAGGTATGTACTGTAACCTACATCGTTCCTAATGCCCAGGTATGTACTGTATTCTACATCGTTCATAATGCCCAGGTATGTACTGTATTCTACATCGTTCCTAATGCCCAGGTATGTACTGTATTCTACATTGTTCATGAACGTCAGGGGTCTTTGGAGATGTGTGTGCGTGTGTTACTGTCCCTGTACAGCTGACATAGATAACATCAACATAGAGCTTATCGACTGAAATGACGGCTTTTTAGTTATCCTCCCGGAATTGTTTTCTCATGGGAAATAGGATTTTGCGCCTCTCCATTATAACCTTCATGAACTTTCAACCGTAGTTAGACATATGAAACTAAATGATACAGTACAGTACACTGTACCTTATCATTTAGTTTCAATGTCAGTCTGATCAATACTGACAAAAATATCATCACCACTTTTATACTCTGTTAACCAAACCTATTCAGTCTCAAATATATGAGAGTAAAGTGATGAGTTTAATGTGTTGTAGTTGTTATTTTACTTGTGTTTGATTACTAACTTAGTGTGTTCTAGTCAGTCAGTCAGTCAGTCTGTTAGTTTGACCTGTCTTACTCCCTGTCAGCTGACTTCCATCTGACTGTTTGACCTGTCTTACTCCCTGTCAGCTGACTTCCATCTGACTGTTTGACCTGTCTTACTCCCTGTCAGCTGACTTCCATCTGACTGTTTGACCTGTCTTACTCCCTGTCAGCTGACTTCCATCTGACTGTTTGTCTCGTAGATAAACTCTTGAGGTTGTTGGCAAAAGTTAAGCCCGTTGTTTCCTTTCACGATTTTGAACGCCTTATCCATGCTTTTATTTCAACCCGACTCTTTACTGTGGTTCCCCAAGGCTGTCTGGTTGGATTACAGCTGGTCCAACATGCAGCCGCTCTCCTCTCCACAGACACACAGAAACACCATCATATCTCCCTGATTCTCTCCTGCCTACACTGAGGTCGACTGATCAACAACTCCACAACATCCTTAAATCCAAACTGAAATCTCAGGGAGATAAATGGTTCTCTGTTGTTCCACCCACACTGTGGAATGAACCTCAGGTCAGGGTCTGTGCCTGATAATAATGTTATTGTAAAACGATGACAAGCAATGATAAGCAGACCTGGACGTAATGTAGGACTACATAATGATATCTTGGCCCTGTAGCAGCCAACATGCCCATATATAGAAGTAATCTAGGACTACATAATGACATCTTGGCCCTGTAGCAGCCAACATGCCCATATAGGGCCTAGGCTTGGTTCTATTGTGGTTCTCTGTGTAAAAAAAAATCAGTCAGAATCTATTGGCAGATATGACCAGGGCCGGATTTAGCCAGCCCTACTAGGGTGGGCTGAAAGAATGGCAGGGTGTATGGGCAACTCCAGAGTTTTTATATGAAGCAGTGGTTTTCAATCCTTTTGACACCAGGGCCCACTATTTATTCGGCATTTGAGCCAGGGAGGACCACCAGTTGATGACATTTTAGACCCACAGACCCCAATACTAAAGATTTATTTTGCTTTTGTCCACAATTCCAGGCTGGATTTGTGGGAAAAACAGTCAAACATACAGATCAAAATGACCATTAATCTTTTACATGCTCTAGTTGTGTAGACTTGGGATAATTCACATGATGAATATTTTAACTCTTGAGAGTGTAAAAATGAAACCAAATGGCAAGGGTCCATTTGGTTTCATTCTTACGCTCTCAAAGAGTTGCATCTGGTTAACCAACTTAACATTATTTATTCTGGGGACCACCTGGAATCCTGTCAAGGACCACTGGTGGTCCCCGGACCACTGGTTGAAAACCACTGATATTACCTTTCATTGGGTGGGCAGGATGCACGTTTGGGTGGGCTCTGCCCACCGCTGCCCCCCTCTTTAGTTTTGGGTGTGAGGGGTGAAACTGTCATCAACTGGTCCATAGCTCAAATGCTGAATAAATAGTGGGCCCTGGCATCAAAAAGGTTGAAAACCCCTGATTAAGACCATTCACCATTCTTATAATTGTTATTTTTCTGCAGTAAAATCAGTAGAATCACAGGGATATATAGGATGCTGTACCATCATCTTATGGTCATTGCACAGAAATGACTTGATGATGATGATTAATAATAGTATTGATAATACCAATAATATCAATATTAATAAGGGTAACAATAATAATAGTTATTATTATTTGTGTAAGTTACTATTCCATCAGAAAGCTAAATGAAGGAACCAAATGGACCCAGACCCTTGGCCTGTAACTCTGAGTTTACAAATGTTCATCTCTGCACTAATGCAGAGATGAACTAGATTAATGCTTGTCAAACTGGGGGTCCTTGAAAATGAAAGGTGTTGAGAATCACTGCTAGAGGGGGTCCGTGGGCCGATTTGGGGGTCTCTGACATGAAAGAGTTTGGGGACCACTGGATCGGACAATCACTTTTGCTGTGGGGTTTGTTTAGCCAAGAGTCCATTATGATTAACAACTGAATAAATATATTGTATAAAATATTTTGTAATTGCTGTTAAGTGCATTATTTAAACTACTGATTCCCAAAGTGAGGTCCAGGGACTGATTATCTCTTCAAATGGGGGTCCGTGGGCTAAGCAGTGTCAGTTTGGGGGTCCTTGACATGAAAAGGTTTGGGGTCCAGTGATTTAAAATCCACTTTAAAGTGTTTGTTGAAGTTTATCTACATTCACAGCTAATGTAGGTTTTGCTGCCGCCTGGTGGTGACAACGGACAACTGCACCATGCTATAGCGCTGTTGAAACTCACATGTACAAATACATTGTTTTCAACGAGGGCGGCGCAAATAAGAGCTGTTTTAGGCCTGTGTACAACATGACAACTGATTTAAACTGTTTTAGGCCTGTGTACAACATGACAACTGATTTAAAGTGATGTACAATAACGTTTAAAGTCTCTGCTCTGTCTATAAAGTGTATCTACATTTTACAGTAGGTTTTGCATCATGCTCTGGCGCTGATGTTGGCGCCATCTGCGGTCACATTTTAATATAGAGACTTCCGGTGTGTTTATGCCCACATACGTGACCTCATGGAATTCTGTGACTCGACACTGTGCAGATCTACAAACCCACAACATGTCTCTAATAAAGCTGGTTATTGGTTGTAGCTCTGATGTTGGCGCCACCTGTGGTCACATTTTAATATAGAGACTTCCGGTGGGTTGACTATACTGCGGCTGCGCAGTCATAGCGTCAGAGTAGCGACATTGAGAGGTCAGAAACTGAGCTGCAGTTCATGCTCGCTGAATAGGGACAAACTGGAGTTGGAAATACATTGTTTTCAACGAGGGCGACGCAAAGCAAAGCTGTATTAGGCCTGTGTACAACATGACAACTGATTTAAAGTGATGTACAATAACGTCTAAAGTCTCTGCACTGTTTATTATTCACTATTGGAGCTGCCAGACCAGCATGCTAGCATGCTAACCAGATGTAAACAGAAACGGAGTGAATAAAACAGGGACTTCCGGTGTGTTACACTGAGATCTGTGACCTGTCGGATTCTGTCCGCATGCACTGTCGTCGAAGATAGCCGATAAGACCTCGGCTATTTTCGGAGCGCGGTCCTGTCGTACGGTCGACATATGACCAGAACCACATAATAGTGTCAGAGCAGCGACATTGAGGGCTCCCTATATAAACAAGGACTGTTGCCTGAGTTGAACATAGCAGATTCTCACACACAAAGCGAGGCTTTGGTGCCCTCCTGTGGAGAACTGGAGAATTGCAGAATGGATGATTGAATGAATGAAATGAATGAAGTTTTTATTAACAGAGATGAGAGTTACAGTACAAGTCAAGTACACACTTCTACAAAACTGATAACAGCTATTAAAACAAAAACACCAAATAATAACGGCATACAATGTTTAATGGTTTCATATACCTTGTAAAAGATTAATGTATTTTATATGGCGTTATAACAGTATATAGTATAATAGTAACGGCCTCATGTTTAATGTGTTTCAAATCAATTCTAAAACTCATAGCCTATACATAATGGCCATTTTAAAGGGGAATTGCACCCATTTTCAAAAGGATACAAATGTGAACCAAATGGACCTTAGCGGGTCCATTTGGTTCCATTTGTACCCTCTCAGGAAAAAGGGGTCTGAAAGAAAAATCATTAACATGGTGGAAATACATCTTGATGATGTCATCAGATGTATTTCAACATGTTAATGTTTTTTCAGACCTCCATTTTTAGTTAATACAGAATTGGGGGAACTTTTTTTTATCATGTCCACACAACATATCTAAGGTATATTAATGACATATTAAAACTGAAAATGGTTGGAACCAACGTAATCAAAAAGGTCAACCAAAGAACTAGATTCCTATACAGGATCTCCTCACTGGTCAACAAAGACACTCTGAAGACCAACTGAAGCCCTGGTACAAGGTTACTTTGACTATGCCTGCACCTCTTGGTACCACAGCACCTCAAAAACCTTAAAAACAAGGCTACAGACCTCCCAAAACAAACTTGTCAGACTGTTACTTGGCCTCACACCTCGAACCCACCTCACCCCTGCCCACTTCGACAGTTTGGGTTGGCTTAGGGTTGATGACAGAGTACAACATCTCGCAATGGGTTTGGTCCACAAGATACGATACTCTACCAAAATACCCTTGTACCTATCCAAATACTTCCTTAATGTCAATGAGGTTCACTCCCACAACACCAGAGGGAGTGCTACTAACCATGTCCAACCCAGATTTGGCACAAACAAGGGTCTCAATTCCTTCCGCTCATATGCCACCAAAATGTGGAATGCCCTACCAACAGTCATAAAGGCATGTAAATCCCTTGACTCCTTCAAGACCGCTCTCAAAGGGCACCTACAGGTGGCTGCAATTCTAAACTGGCCTCTGTAAAACAAAAATGTATATAAAATCCCCCCACCCACCCCGCCTCTCCTCTTTGTACATTTCTCTTTTCCCTTTTTTACCTCCACTATGATTTTGCCTCCATGATTTGCTGCTTCTGTTTTTACTGAAGTAGTTGTTTTGTTTGTACGGTATTTGAATGCCTTAATGAAATGAACAAGTTGGACACTATTGTAAACAAGTGTATGCTTAACTAGTGTGTCCAATCAGCTTTTTCAGATTTGATGCAGTTGTACTTGAATTGTACTGTAATTCTCCAAGCTGTTATCAGTTTTGTAGCAGTGTGGACTTGACTTGTACTGTAACTCATCTCTGTTAATAAAAAATTCATTCATTCATTCATTCATTCATTCATTCATTCATTCATTCATTCATTCATTCATTCATTCATTCAGCTCCCCTTTAACGTGTTTCAAATTAATTCAAACAGGAACGTCATATTTCTTCTTTGGGTTCATGTTTCCGGTCGGACATGTTTGAGTGTAACTCCGTCTCCCAGAAGTTCGAGCTGCAGGTTCGTATCAAACAATAAGGAGCGAATCAAAGATTGCCGTAGATCTGTGGTAGTGGCAGCGGCTGTAACTATAGCTTATCAATTAGATGTTCAAATGATCAAATGTTAATCATGCTAATCAGGGCTCTGGGCTTTAGTAAGCAGACAAAGCAAGCAGCAGAGCCTTAGAAATAGACAGAGTTGCGACATTGAGGGGACAGAAAATAGTCTGGTCACGTGGTTCTAGTACTCGCGCGAGCCCATAGGCTCCAATGCATTCAGTAACTTCCGGCTGTCACTATTTGTTGTCACTATCTAATAGTCTATGTAGAGGAGCCGCCATTGGACTGGCGCCATGGAGTGAACGGAGTTGGCGTAACTCTGTATTTCCAAGGCTCTGGGAGCAAGCAGCTCCTCTACGTGCGTCCACAGCCATCTAATAGAAGAGTGGCGACATTGAGGGGTCAGAAACTAAGTGCACAAGCTGCTGTTCATTATGCAGTCTGAATAGGGACAAACTGGAGTTGGAAATACATTGTTTTCAACGAGGGCGACGCAAATAAGAGTTATTTTAGGCATGTGTACAACATGTCAACTGTTTTAAAGTACTGTACAGTAACTAAATATGTTGTACTATAGCTACAAAACGATCTAAAATAAAGGGATTTAACATCATTAAAGCTGGGCTGTGCCTGAGTTCAAAGCATTGTCCTCAGCAAAGAAAACCAATGCAAATCCTAAAAGCATCTTGATACAGTCCATGCTTAGCATGCTGCTATTAAAGGGCAATTCCACCTTTTTTTCTGTCTGGAAACACAGACAGACCCTTTTTGATGGCTGCATGAGAGGAGTCTAGCTTTACCACACAACGGTGCCGTGCGGAAATGAGAGAAGAATTAAAAGTTAAAATGTGTCCTTCGTGCAACGTGTGGTGAGCTTGTAGATCAGTTGTATTTACCATGCACTACTGTCATACTATTGCCTCGTTCGCACTGCTTCTCAGAATATACAGTCCACAGCGACGTGCACACACGGACGCAAAAGGGGCTGCAGCCCCTGCCCTGTAACATGTCTAAAACACAGAAGTGCCCTCTTACGGGAGGTTGCCCCTGCTCCCTTCCTAACACACTGTCCACACGGACCTGCATTGACACTGCTCTGTTGACTAACTTTAATCTCAGCTTAATTTGATTTAAACCAAAAACATCCAAATGCATTGCTTTGATTTCCCGTTTTGTGTCTATAACTGCACACTGTATGACAGATGGTCCTACAGTGATCATGGTTGTGCAGGTGTTTGTGCTAAGATAATTATGAATGATTCATTTGATCTTGCAAGAGAGGACAGCTGACATCCACCACAGCAAGTAGGCTACAGGACCAGTGCAATAAAGGGAAAGTTTTACTGGACATTATTACGTGTCTAGCAGCAGCCCAATATGCAATATGTATTCTATATAAAAATAGGGCTGTTGAATGATTAAATGTTTTTTTAATCAAATTAATTACAGCTCTAAATTAATTTAATCACCATTTGAACTATGTCCAAAATATGCCATGTTTTCCTGTACAGGATTTGAACATTTGAAAAAGAAACAGAATCTGGGAAAAAGATCTGTTTATTTCTTAAATACTTAAATACTTCTTAAAGTTCCCAATGCTTGTAGATTTTTTTTTTTTTTTTTTTTTTTTACCAATGCGAAAATGCTGGTTTAATTACTTGGTTTAAGACAATGCCAATGCATTTTAAATAGTTAACTATATGAATTTCAAATCATCGGATTGTATCGCTAGATTGTCCATGTATCGTCTTGGACTGTCTAACTAACAAATGTCAATTCACAGAGTGCTGTATTGGTGCTGAAAGGAGACTGTTTGGAGAGTCATGGCTGCAACGCTAGCAAACACCCTGGCCAAACAAACAAATATGAGCGGCATCAATGGCAAGATTGGATTCAGAGGACTACGAGTCAAGAGTGTTGTGGTTGGTTAGTTTATATTGAGATTCATCATCTCCCCCTTGGACTCACTTCCATTTGTATTGTGCTCAATAACTTTGTTCACTACAGCTACTCATAGAAACCTGTCATGGCTGTGTATGTGAAAGGTAGATTAAGGTAGATTTTATTATTAAAATATATATGTATTGATTAAGGTATTGGTCCGTTTTATAGATAAAGATATGTATTGTTTCCTTCATGCTGAAACCTTGTATTTCCTTATTTTGCTCCCTTAACCATGTTAATTGTAAAAAGTTGGCCCCCATAGTGTCATTATGGTGGTAATTATCCCACCATAACGACGATATGAAAAGAGTTGAAGTGGTCCTTGATGTCCAAAGGTGTTGCACACCAAAAATATTAACCCCCCCTTCTCACAAGTTCACAATGTGTTGCTTAGCCTATGCCTGACAGAATTCTCTATCTAAAAGTTTATTTAATATATATAGGTGGACGGGCGAGGATGCAGCTGCGTAGTAAACAAACTGTTTTTGTCTTGTGTTCTTATTGTATTGTCTTATTTAAGGATATAGTATTTATACCATATAAACCAGTGATGTGATGAAACCTTTTCTGATTATCATTCTAACAGGTGTTGACCCAGACCTGCTGCCATTAAATGACGCCCAAGCGCTTCAAAACCTGGAAGAGCAGCTACAAAACACCCCTGAGCTCAAAAACCAACTGGTAAGATTTCAGTGTTTACTTGGAAACACAGACAGACCCTTTTTGATGGCTGCATGAGAGGAGTCTAGCTTTACCACACAACGGTGCCGTGCGGAAATGAGAGAAGAATTAAAAGTTAAAATGTGTCCTTCGTGCAACGTGTGGTGAGCTTGTAGATCAGTTGTATTTACCATGCACCACTGTCATACTATTGCCTCGTTCGCACTGCCTCTCAGAATATACAGTCCACAGCGACGTGCACACACGGACGCAAAAGGGGGCTACAGACCCTGCCCTGTAACATGTCTAAAACACAGAAGTGCCCTCTTACGGGAGGTTGCCCCTGCTCCCTTCTTTAACACACTGTCCACACGGACCTGCATTGACACTGCTCTGTTGACTAACTTTAATCTCAGCTTAATTTGATTTAAACCAAAAACATCCAAATGCATTGCTTTGATTTTCCGTTTTGTGTCTATAACTGCACACTGTATGACAGATGGTCCTACAGTGATCATGGTTGTGCAGGTCTTTGTGCTAAGATAATTATGAATGATTCATTTGATCTTGCAAGAGAGGACAGCTGACATCCACCACAGCAAGTAGGGAAAGTTTTACTGGACATTATTATGTGTCTAGCAGCAGCCCAATATGCAATATGTATTCTATATAAAAATAGGGCTGTTGAATGATTAAATGTTTTTTATCAAATTAATTACAGCTTCTAAATTAATTTAATCACCATTTGAACTATGTCCAAAATATGCCATGTTTTCCTGTACAGGATTTGAACATTTGAAAAAGAAACAGAATCTGGGAAAAGTATTTTTAAATACTTAAATACTTTTTAAAGTCCCCAATGCTTGTAGATTTTTTTTTACCAATGAGAAAATGCTCAGTGGTTTGAGTCAGTGTGCACATGAGTTAATTGCGTTATTTAAAAAAAAAAATCAGATTAATCAACAAAATTAATTTAACTAATTAACTTTATTTTCAACAGCCTTAATAAAAATATAGATTTGTATTTTGAACTGTTTGATATCCATTTAGGTCCATGAGGGCTATCAAAAGGAATGTTCAATTATCATTTTTGGCCAATATTTGCAGCCCTACTAACCCTTATCTTACAGTGGCTCTAATCTCCCCCAGCAGATAATCGATTGCATTAATACTAAATCAAATTTTATTTTTTTTAAAGGGGATTCAGAGCACTACGAGTCAAGAGTGTTGTGGTTGGTAAGTTTATATTGAGATTCATCATCTCCCCCTTGGACTCACTTCCATTTGTATTGTGCTCAATAACTTTGTTCACTACAGCTACTCATAGAAACCTGTCATGGCTGTGTATGTAAAAGGTAGATTATTAAAATATATATGTATTGATTAAGGTATTGGTCCGTTTTATAGATAAAGATATGTATTGTTTCCTTCATGCTGAAACCTTGTATTTCCTTATTTTGCTCCCTTAACCATTTTAATTGTAAAAAGTTGGCCCCCATAGTGTCATTATGGTGGTAATTATCCCACCATAACGACGATATGAAAAGAGTTGAAGTGGTCCTTGATGTCCAAAGGTGTTGCACACCAAAAATATTAACCCCCCCTTCTCACAAGTTCACAATGTGTTGCTTAGCCTATGCTTGACAGAATTCTCTATCTAAAAGTTTATTTAATATATAGGTGGACGGGCGAGGATGCAGCTGCGTAGTAAGCAAACTGTTTTTGTCTTGTGTTCTTATTGTATTGTCTTATTTAAGGATATAGTATTTATACCATATAAACCAGTGATGTGATGAAACCTTTTCTGATTATCATTCTAACAGGTGTTGACCCAGACCTGCTGCCATTAAATGACGCCCAAGCGCTTCAAAACCTGGAAGAGCAGCTACAAAACACCCCTGAGCTCAAAAACCAACTGGTAAGATTTCAGTGTTTACTTGGAAACACAGACAGACCCTTTTTGATGGCTGCATGAGAGGAGTCTAGCTTTACCACACAACGGTGCCGTGCGGAAATGAGAGAAGAATTAAAAGTTAAAATGTGTCATTCATGCAACGTGTGGTGAGCTTGTAGATCAGTTGTATTTACCATGCACCACTGTCATACTATTGCCTCGTTCGCACTGCCTCTCAGAATATACAGTTCACAGCGACGTGCACACACGGACGCAAAAGGGGGCTACAGACCCTGCCCTGTAACATGTCTAAAACACAGAAGTGTTCTTACGGGAGGTTGCCCCTGCTCCCTTCTTTAACACACTGTCCACACGGACCTGCATTGACACTGCTCTGCTGACTAACGTTAATCTCAGCTTAATTTGATTTAAACCAAAAACATCAAAATGCATTGCTTTGATTTCCGTTTTGTGTCTATAACTGCACACTGTATGACAGATGGTCCTACAGTGATCATGGTTGTGCAGGTGTTTGTGCTAAGATAATTATGAATGATTCATTTGATCTTGCAAGAGAGGACAGCTGATATCCACCACAGCAAGTAGGCTACAGGACCAGTGCAATAAAGGGAAAGTTTTACTGGACATTATTACGTGTCTAGCAGCAGCCCAATATGCAATATGTATTCTATATAAAAATAGGGCTGTTGAATGATTAAATGTTTTTTTTAATCAAATTAATTACAGCTCTAAATTAATTTAATCACCATTTGAACTATGTCTAAAATATGCCATGTTTTCCTGTACAGGATTTGAACATTTGAAAAAGAAACAGAATCTGGGAAAAAGATCTGTTTATTTCTTAAATACTTAAATACTTCTTAAAGTTCCCAATGCTTGTAGATTTTTTTTTTTTTTTTTTTTTTTTTTACCAATGCGAAAATGCTGGTTTAATTACTTGGTTTAAGACAATGCCAATGCATTTTAAATAGTTAACTATATGAATTTCAAATCATCGGATTGTATCGCTAGATTGTCCATGTATCGTCTTGGACTGTCTAACTAACAAATGTCAATTCACAGAGTGCTGTATTGGTGCTGAAAGGAGACTGTTTGGAGAGTCATGGCTGCAACGCTAGCAAACACCCTGGCCAAACAAACAAACATGAGGGGCATCAATGGCAAGATTGGATTCAGAGGACTACGAGTCAAGAGTGTTGTGGTTGGTTAGTTTATATTGAGATTCATCATCTCCCCCTTGGACTCACTTCCATTTGTATTGTGCTCAATAACTTTGTTCACTACAGCTACTCATAGAAACCTGTCATGGCTGTGTATGTGAAAGGTAGATTAAGGTAGATTTTATTATTAAAATATATATGTATTGATTAAGGTATTGGTCCGTTTTATAGATAAAGATATGTATTGTTTCCTTCATGCTGAAACCTTGTATTTCCTTATTTTGCTCCCTTAACCATGTTAATTGTAAAAAGTTGGCCCCCATAGTGTCATTATGGTGGTAATTATCCCACCATAACGACGATATGAAAAGAGTTGAAGTGGTCCTTGATGTCCAAAGGTGTTGCACACCAAAAATATTAACCCCCCCTTCTCACAAGTTCACAATGTGTTGCTTAGCCTATGCCTGACAGAATTCTCTATCTAAAAGTTTATTTAATATATATAGGTGGACGGGCGAGGATGCAGCTGCGTAGTAAACAAACTGTTTTTGTCTTGTGTTCTTATTGTATTGTCTTATTTAAGGATATAGTATTTATACCATATAAACCAGTGATGTGATGAAACCTTTTCTGATTATCATTCTAACAGGTGTTGACCCAGACCTGCTGCCATTAAATGACGCCCAAGCGCTTCAAAACCTGGAAGAGCAGCTACAAAACACCCCTGAGCTCAAAAACCAACTGGTAAGATTTCAGTGTTTACTTGGAAACACAGACAGACCCTTTTTGATGGCTGCATGAGAGGAGTCTAGCTTTACCACACAACGGTGCCGTGCGGAAATGAGAGAAGAATTAAAAGTTAAAATGTGTCCTTCGTGCAACGTGTGGTGAGCTTGTAGATCAGTTGTATTTACCATGCACCACTGTCATACTATTGCCTCGTTCGCACTGCTTCTCAGAATATACAGTCCACAGCGACGTGCACACACGGACGCAAAAGGGGGCTACAGACCCTGCCCTGTAACATGTCTAAAACACAGAAGTGCCCTCTTACGGGAGGTTGCCCCTGCTCCCTTCTTTAACACACTGTCCACACGGACCTGCATTGACACTGCTCTGTTGACTAACTTTAATCTCAGCTTAATTTGATTTAAACCAAAAACATCCAAATGCATTGCTTTGATTTTCCGTTTTGTGTCTATAACTGCACACTGTATGACAGATGGTCCTACAGTGATCATGGTTGTGCAGGTGTTTGTGCTAAGATAATTATGAATGATTCATTTGATCTTGCAAGAGAGGACAGCTGACATCCACCACAGCAAGTAGGGAAAGTTTTACTGGACATTATTATGTGTCTAGCAGCAGCCCAATATGCAATATGTATTCTATATAAAAATAGGGCTGTTGAATGATTAAATGTTTTTTATCAAATTAATTACAGCTTCTAAATTAATTTAATCACCATTTGAACTATGTCCAAAATATGCCATGTTTTCCTGTACAGGATTTGAACATTTGAAAAAGAAACAGAATCTGGGAAAAGTATTTTTAAATACTTAAATACTTTTTAAAGTCCCCAATGCTTGTAGATTTTTTTTTACCAATGAGAAAATGCTCAGTGGTTTGAGTCAGTGTGCACATGAGTTAATTGCGTTATTTAAAAAAAAAAATCAGATTAATCAACAAAATTAATTTAACTAATTAACTTTATTTTCAACAGCCTTAATAAAAATATAGATTTGTATTTTGAACTGTTTGATATCCATTTAGGTCCATGAGGGCTATCAAAAGGAATGTTCAATTATCATTTTTGGCCAATATTTGCAGCCCTACTAACCCTTATCTTACAGTGGCTCTAATCTCCCCCAGCAGATAATCGATTGCATTAATACTAAATCAAATTTTATTTTTTTTAAAGGGGATTCAGAGCACTACGAGTCAAGAGTGTTGTGGTTGGTAAGTTTATATTGAGATTCATCATCTCCCCCTTGGACTCACTTCCATTTGTATTGTGCTCAATAACTTTGTTCACTACAGCTACTCATAGAAACCTGTCATGGCTGTGTATGTAAAAGGTAGATTATTAAAATATATATGTATTGATTAAGGTATTGGTCCGTTTTATAGATAAAGATATGTATTGTTTCCTTCATGCTGAAACCTTGTATTTCCTTATTTTGCTCCCTTAACCATGTTAATTGTAAAAAGTTGGCCCCCGTAGTGTCATTATGGTGGTAATTATCCCACCATAACGACGATATGAAAAGAGTTGAAGTGGTCCTTGATGTCCAAAGGTGTTGCACACCAAAAATATTAACCCCCCCTTCTCACAAGTTCACAATGTGTTGCTTAGCCTATGCTTGACAGAATTCTCTATCTAAAAGTTTATTTAATATATAGGTGGACGGGCGAGGATGCAGCTGCGTAGTAAACAAACTGTTTTTGTCTTGTGTTCTTATTGTATTGTCTTATTTAAGGATATAGTATTTATACCATATAAACCAGTGATGTGATGAAACCTTTTCTGATTATCATTCTAACAGGTGTTGACCCAGACCTGCTGCCATTAAATGACGCCCAAGCGCTTCAAAACCTGGAAGAGCAGCTACAAAACACCCCTGAGCTCAAAAACCAACTGGTAAGATTTCAGTGTTTACTTGGAAACACAGACAGACCCTTTTTGATGGCTGCATGAGAGGAGTCTAGCTTTACCACACAACGGTGCCGTGCGGAAATGAGAGAAGAATTAAAAGTTAAAATGTGTCATTCATGCAACGTGTGGTGAGCTTGTAGATCAGTTGTATTTACCATGCACCACTGTCATACTATTGCCTCGTTCGCACTGCCTCTCAGAATATACAGTCCACAGCGACGTGCACACACGGACGCAAAAGGGGGCTACAGACCCTGCCCTGTAACATGTCTAAAACACAGAAGTGTTCCTTACGGGAGGTTGCCCCTGCTCCCTTCTTTAACACACTGTCCACACGGACCTGCATTGACACTGCTCTGTTGACTAACTTTAATCTCAGCTTAATTTGATTTAAACCAAAAACATCAAAATGCATTGCTTTGATTTCCCGTTTTGTGTCTATAACTGCACACTGTATGACAGATGGTCCTACAGTGATCATGGTTGTGCAGGTGTTTGTGCTAAGATAATTATGAATGATTCATTTGATCTTGCAAGAGAGGACAGCTGACATCCACCACAGCAAGTAGGCTACAGGACCAGTGCAATAAAGGGAAAGTTTTACTGGACATTATTACGTGTCTAGCAGCAGCCCAATATGCAATATGTATTCTATATAAAAAATAGGGCTGTTGAATGATTAAATGTTTTTTTTAATCAAATTAATTACAGCTCTAAATTAATTTAATCACCATTTGAACTATGTCTAAAATATGCCATGTTTTCCTGTACAGGATTTGAACATTTGAAAAAGAAACAGAATCTGGGAAAAAGATCTGTTTATTTCTTAAATACTTAAATACTTCTTAAAGTTCCCAATGCTTGTAGATTTTTTTTTTTTTTTTTTTTTTTTTACCAATGCGAAAATGCTGGTTTAATTACTTGGTTTAAGACAATGCCAATGCATTTTAAATAGTTAACTATATGAATTTCAAATCATCGGATTGTATCGCTAGATTGTCCATGTATCGTCTTGGACTGTCTAACTAACAAATGTCAATTCACAGAGTGCTGTATTGGTGCTGAAAGGAGACTGGAGAGTCATGGCTGCAACGCTAGCAAACACCCTGGCCAAACAAACAAATATGAGCGGCATCAATGGCAAGATTGGATTCAGAGGACTACGAGTCAAGAGTGTTGTGGTTGGTAAGTTTATATTGAGATTCATCATCTCCCCCTTGGACTCACTTCCATTTGTATTGTGCTCAATAACTTTGTTCACTACAGCTACTCATAGAAACCTGTCATGGCCGTGTATGTGAAAGGTAGATTATTAAAATATATATGTATTGATTAAGGTATTGGTCCGTTTTATAGATAAAGATATGTATTGTTTCCTTTATGCTGAAACCTTGTATTTCCTTATTTCGCTCCATTTTAAAAAGTCGGCCCCCATAGCGTCATTATGGTGGTAATTATCCCACCATAACGACAATATGAAAAGAGTTGAAGTGGTCCTTGATGTCCAAAGGTGTTTACTTACTTACTTACTTACTTACGCCTAACACCCCTGCTGGGGTATAGGCCGTCGACAAGGGTCCTCCAGAGTTCTCGGTCACTGGCGTTCTTTTCCATCTGTGACCAGGTGTATCCCAGTCTCTTGCAGTCTGCCTGAAGATCTGTCCTCCAGCTGTTTTTGGGCCTGCCCCTATTTCTCTTTCCTTGCGGGTTCCAAGACAGAGCCTGCCTGGTCGTATTTGACACCGGCTTCCGCAGCGTGTGACCGATCCATCTCCACCTTCTTTGTCCAATTTCGTCTGCTACAGGGACTTGTTCCGTTTTCATCCACAGGTTGTGGTTGCTGATCTTGTCCGGCCAATGGATTTTGAGGATTCTTCGCAGACATTTGTTAATGAAGATCTGCACTTTGTTTATTGTCTTCTTTGTCATTCTCCAGGTCTCTGACCCATAGAGCAGGACAGATTTTACGTTGGAGTTGAATATTCTGATTTTTGTTTTTTGCTGGATCTCTCTAGAGCGCCAGATGTTTTGGAGTAGGATAAAGGCAGTTCTCGCCTTTCCTATTCTTGCAGTAACATCTGCATCAGTACCTCCCTGATGGCTGATAATGCTACCCAAATATGTGAAAGACTCTACCTCCCCTATTGTAGTCTCACCTAGTGTGATGGTTCTGTGCTGGTTGTATTTGTCCTCATGTTCTTTGTTTTGCCATTGTGGATGTTAAGTCCTACTTGGGCGGAAGTCTCTGCGAGAGTTTTGATTTTGTCTTGCATCTGGTGGTGGTTATGTGACAGTAGTGCCAGGTCGTCTGCAAAGTCTAGGTCATCCAACTGTGTCCATAATGTCCACCCGATTCCGTTCTTCCTATTTTCTGTTGTTGTTCTCATGACCCAGTCAATAACTATTAAAAACAAGAAAGGGGATAGGAGACAACCTTGTCTCACCCCGGTCTTGATTTCAAACTGGTTTGTGAACTGTCCGTCATGTATTACTCTGCAGGTCATTCCTGCATAACTATTTTTAATGATGTTCACTAGTTTTGTGGGGACCCCGTGGTGTCTCAGTAACTTCCAGGTGGTCTCTCTATCTACACTATCAAAAGCTTTTTCATAGTCAACAAAGTTGACATATAGTGAGGAATTCCACTCTATAGACTGCTCTATGATAATACGAAGAGTGGCAATTTGGTCGACACACGATCTGTTCTTCCTGAAACCTGCTTGCTGGTCTCTTAGTTGTTGGTCAACTGCTTCCTTCATTCTTTCCAGAATAACTCTATAAAGTACTTTCCCTGGCACAGAGAGTAGGGTGATCCCTCTATAGTTGTTGCAGTTTCCCAGGTCTCTGTCCAAAGGTGTTGCACAACAAAAATATTAACCCCCCCCTTCTCACAAGTTCACAATGTGTTGCTTAGCCTATGCCTGACAGAATTCTCTATCTAAAAGTTTATTTAATACCGTATATAGGATACTTTGTTAACAAATTACCAAAATATAATCTGCTAGCAGCAATATTGGTTTGTTTAGAAAAAGTGTCATTCTCAGGTTGTCAACTATGTATCGGCTTAGAGTCGGCCCGGCTGAACTTATTGTAGGGCCAGCCTCAACATTTTGGGCCCAATTAAAGCTCTACATTGTACCACAGGTTACTCTTGTATTTCGTGAAAAGTAGTTTTTTGTGTCTGTGTGTTTTAGCGGCTGTGCGGCGTAATCCGCCATCGCCTCGTGCTACAGACCAAGAGATCGAAAAATACATCACTAAATGGCTGCAATGACGGAGAGGGTGGACGGGCGAGGATGCAGGGGAGAAGGCAGAATGCAGGGGAGCCTGCAGATCAGACAGCTGGGTTGTAAGCAAACTGTTTTTGTCTTGTGTTCTTATTGTATTGTCTTATTGTATGGTCTTCTTTTTAGCAGCTGTTGCCACATCTTCTAGAGCAGGGGTTTTCAACCTTTTTGATACCAGGGCCCACTATTTATTCTGAATTCGAGCCAGAGACCACCCTTTGATGACATATTAGCCCCACAGACGCCAAAACTAAAGATTTATTTTGGTTTTGTACACAATTCCAGGCTGGATTTAGGAAACCAAACAGTCCAACATACAGATCAAAATGAACATTCCTCTTCTACATTCTCTATGTGTGTAGACTTGGGCTTGATTTCCTGTAGTTACTGGTGATTTCCTGGTCCACAAGACACTACCAAAATACCACCAGGTACCGGCCCAAACTCCAAATACTTCCTTTATGTCAACCAAGTCCACTCCCACAACACCAGAGGGAGTTGCAACCCAGATTCGGCACAAACAAGGGACTTCATTCCTTTTGCTCATAACATAAGCCACAAAAATGTAACCCTACCACCAGTCAATAAGACATGTGAATCCTTGACTCCTAAAAAAAACTCTCAATGGGTACATAGTCCATACGAGCGGCTGCAATTCTTAACTGGCCTCTGTAAAACAAAATGCAAATATAATTCCCCCACCCACCCTCTTTCCCCTCTTTGTATATTTCTCTCTTCCCTTTTTTCCTCCAGTTTGATTTTACCTTCACTATGATTTGCTGCTTCTGGATTTATAGAAGTAATTATTTTGTATGTCTATATAGCTTGATGAAATGAAAAACCCTATTTTAAACAATTGTATTCTGAACTAGTGTGTCCAATCACAGCTATTCATCAGATTTGTTGTAGTTGTCCTTGAATTGTACTGAAAATCTCCAAGCTGTTTTGTTGCAGTGTATACTTGACTTACCGTATCGTACCGTAACTCTCCATTTCTGAAATATATATATTTTTTATTCATTCATCAATGAATCTGTGTGTGCGTGCGTGCGTGCGTGCGTGCGTGCGTGCGTGCGTGCGTGTGTGTGTGTGTGTGTGTGTGTGTAGGACACAGTAGCACCAGATGGAGAGGACAGGAAGATGAAGAAAGCCAAGTACACTCTGAACGACACAGGTCTGCTGGGTGACGACATGGAATACATCACACTTGTGAGTAGTACACAGAGAGTACCAGTGTACACTTAAACTGAAATATTATTATACTGGCTGTACTTCACACTAGTTAGTATACTGTAGGTCCTAGCTTAGCCCATAACACAAAGACTGTTTCCCTTGCTTATATCAATTTATTTTATTTGTATAGCACTTTTCATACAAAGATTGTAACCCAAAGTGCTTCACATAACAGTGGACAGCAAGGCACACAAGTGCTTACAAGGCAACTGTGACAATACAACAGTAAAAACAATGCAACAGAACAACATGAAGTAAAAGCAATGTGCTAGTGTACATAAAACACAGAAATAAAAAAAAAGCAGAAAAAGGCATGGTGTGCAAGCCCAATTACTCAAAAGCCAGTGCAAAAAGGTAAGTTTTAAGTTGAATTTTAAAGGAATCCACCGAGGTGGCTTATATAACGGTGCAGACCGTCATTATTATCCAAATAGGCTCCGCCATTGACGGGTTGGACCGTCATAAAAGCTTTATTATTGATATATATGTAGAGAGAGAGACCTAACCCTAACCCACTTATAACAATAAGACAACCTGAGTAATGGGACGGATTACTGAATATTAGAATATGGAACAGGTGCCATAGAGTAACATTCAACTAAATTGAATTCCTGTTGGTAAATATACAGTATTTATTGTTGTTGTTGCTGAGTGACTGCATATATGACTTGGTTGTTTTTTCATTATTTGTTTTTCTTCTCTCCATTTCTGTCAATTATTAATTGCCGTGTCTGATAATCCCATGTGGGAAGGGACAAGAAATTGTTCGCACACATAAATTAAATATTCATTCATTCATTCATTCAGTCAGTCAGTCAGTCAGTCAGTCAGTCAGTCAGTCAGTCAGTCAGTCATTCATTCCTTCTCATTAATGAAAATGTATTCATTCTTTCATTCATTCAATGAATCTAAGACAGCTAGAATGTTCTGATAACAATGTGTTTAATGATTAATCTCCCATCACAATTGTACAAAGTGTAGTGGCTGAAAATGATCCCCAATAGATCACTCATGCCGGCAGGCTAAGCCTGGGAGTTCTAGAAACTGTATGACGCGCAACACAATAGACTAAAACACCAATGATAAAAACGATTCAGACAAGGAAATAAGTTTGAACTGTTTAGTGTGATCAGTGCACCAATCATTACAATCATTACGTCTCATTCAATAAATACGATAGTAATAAATATGTGCAAAGATACAAAAACAGTGACAATACTAACGAATCAAATTATCAAAAGTGCAAAGTGCTAAAGTGCGAACGGTCAACAAATTATGTAGCCTCCCAGCTCACCCTGCCTCCAAGAATCCAAACCAGCCTTGGAGTGAGCTGGGAATGACCGTGCACTTGTAGCCTACGGTGGCCACCCACAGCGGCACTTCGACCAATGAACGAAGCCCGATGCGGAGCGCACCTCACCAACCCAGTGACACATAAGCTATCTGTCATTTTGGCTCCTACATTCCGGCCCCTAATTATGCCTGGGCACTAATTACAATTATCATTAATATGTAGGAGCTCGAAATATCCTTAGCAAAATACAAAAGTAGAAAAAATAGAAAATTCAATGCAATTCTATGCAAATAGTCAATCATAATGCATCATTATTTCTCGAATAGGATCTTCGTTCATCCATATTCTCCTCTCCATCTGCAAAATAGGGAAATAAAGAGAGTGGGAGAGAGAGAGAGTTTAAAGAGCTCAACAGCTCCAAACGAGAAAGGATCCATGGAGCGTGGGTGCTCCAAGTGAGACTTCAAGGCCCCTCTGCTTCCTGAAGCCACGTCAATCTGCATCTCCTCTCTGCATACTGAATCTTCAGCGGTCTGCATGCTCTCACGTAGTTTCTCTTCATCAAGATCTGGCTGCGCAAGAAGCCTCCTGCTCTGAGCCAGGTCCAACACCTTTCTGAATCCAAGAAGCCAACTGACCACTTCTCCCAACCAGAACCAAGGCGGGATGCAACTGGTAAACGACACGTTTTTCTCTGCATGAACTGCCCTCATGGAGACGTCTTTTGGAGAGACCTGCACAGAATGAGCGGATAGGTCTCGAGACTCCATTTCAGCTTGCACCCAAGTGTTGGACGTCAAGGACTCCACACCAACTCCACTGCCTGCCAAGCACCTGCACACACAGAGCTCTTCAGCGAGATGAGGCTTGTAGAGCCAGGCTACCCATTGCTGGGCAGCAGTTATAGGCAACGCCTCACCTCTGCATGTCTGATCTTCACTGAGATGAAGTTCCTGGTGCCGGGCTGTCCATTGCTGGACAGCACTTATCGACAAAACCTCACCCCAGCTCGGCTTAGCTCTGCGTATGCCTTGAAAATGTTTCTCAGTGCCCAGCACCACAGGTCCAATAAATCCTGTGCGATCTTCCTCGAGATGAAGCTCTAAGCGCCGGGCTGCCCATTGCTGAACAGCACTTATCGGCAACGCCTCATCCCGGCCTAACTGATGTACGCACTGTGTTTTCTTGACACTGCACAACGCAGGTGCGGTGAAACCTGTGGAATGTCCAGCCACCTTCTTGTTCTGTTCATGGACACCAACCAACTGAACAGACCTTGTGACAGACCCTGTGCTGCTTTCTGTCGTCGATCCAAGTTGTTCTTTCGCATCACATTCAGGGATGTCTGCCTTCGCCTGCTGCTCCCACAGCGGGTCAACTCTTGCAACTGCAATCCGGTTCACAGTGACAGCATTCCCAAGTGTGTTGTTAAACCTGCCACACTTTCCAAGGGGACCATTCACGGTCCAACCCAACATTGTTCTGACCGCGTAAGGACCACCACCAACACTCCTAACCACCTCCCATGGCTCTAGAGCCTCAGGAACATTGGTGCCAATAAGAAGATCCACCCCTGAGTCGATCTCTGTGATCTTGAGGTGTTCAAGATGCGGCCATTTCCGCAAGTCTTCCTGCCTCGGGATGTTACCTTGATCTACAGGCATGCTCTCCTGTGTGTAGACAGCAGGTAGCTCACAGAAACCATCTGTGTCCAGCCCAGCTACCTCCAAGTCCAAAACCCTGCTACTGACCACCTTCTCCTGACCCATTGTCCTTAGGAGGATGTCAGTCTTCTTTCCTGAAAGTTTCAGCCTGTTCATGAGCCCCTCCGTGCAGAATGAAGCGGAGCTTCCAGGATCAAGAAAAGCATAGGTCACCAACGTCTGACCTTTCTTGGACTTCACCCGAACGGGAAGTATGGCAAGAGTGCAGTCAGTCTCTCCGGCCCCAGTAAGACCACTGGACTGCACTGTGATCAAATTGTTCTCCTCTGTCGTTTCCAATTCTTATGGCGCTTGCACTGGACTCTCCTCTTCAGGGTAGACATGCAACATGGTAGGATGCCTCTTACCGCACACTTTGCACACCAAACGTGCATTGCATTCACGGCTTCTGTGCCCAATGCACATACATCCAAAGCACAACCTTTTCTCCCTCAAGAAGGACATCTTCTCATCATGCGTCTTCCTTTCCAATAGACAACATGTGTCCAATGAATGTCCAGCTCCACAAAGCAAGCATGTCTTGACGACAGATAAGCCAAGCTCTCTCTTCGGTCCAGTGTCAACCTTTTTGTCGACTGTAGCGACAGTAGTCGCAAAACTACTTCTGTTTGCCCCTGCAAAGTACTGAGGCTTAGCAGGCTTCACTTCCTTCCTCGACACTGTGGGGGAGGAATCTTGGATATCCCCAAACAGTGGGTCGCTCGCAATCTTCACCTGCCATTCAATGAATTCAACGATGTCGCCAAAGGTGGCTCTGCGATGGTTCGTCTCCTGCAAGCTACAAGCGACATCTCTCCACTTCTCCCTGAGCTTATAGGGCAACTTCTTGACAACAGCCTGCATGTTAGCAGGAACATCCAACTCGTATGTGGATTCAAACTCCCCAAGAGCATTGAAGCAGGAACGCAGCAAGAAGCTGTAAGACTGAAGCGCATCGACATCCTCTGCCTTTATCACTGGCCACAAGAACACCTTGTTCATGTACGCAGAGGTGATCTTCAAAGAGTTGCCGAAATGCTCTTGCAACAAGGATTTGGCTGTGGCATAGCCAGTTTCGGAGGACATATGTAGACAACTGCGAACCATGTCTCTGGGCTTCCCTTTCGTGTACTGCTCGAGAAAGTACAAGCAATCCTTGGCGCTGTGAGTTTTCTCCTCGATGCAGTGCTCAAAGGCTCTCATGAAGGTTTGGTACTCCAAAGGATCACCATCAAAGGTTTGCATGTCACGTCGTGGAAGAAAGAACAAAGACTGTTGTTTAGCAAGCAAAGAGGTGATCTTGTTCTGCTCCTTTAAGACAGAGATCAGCTGATCATGATTGACACCATCTTGGACTAAGGGTGCAGGCTGCCGCAACTGCGACTGAGGACGAACTTGAGGATCGGGCCATCCACTTTGCCACACTGTAGCTGCCTCAGGCCTTGGCTGCGATTGCAACCCCAGATTAGCCACCTTAGACCGAGCATCCAAAGATGGAGGATGTAGCCACTCACGTTGAGCATTCAAGGATTGTGAACGCGACTGTGGCTCACCCATTAAAGCATGCTGAGAAAGTGTCCCCCTGACGGAGGAACAAAGGTTTCAGCATCAGGATCCAACGCTCGAGAAAGCTTTTCTCTCCCTTTCTCAACATAGGAATTCATCCCATCTGACCTACTGGCTGAAGAACAAGACACCTGAGAGGAGGCCTTCAAGACGTTGAGCTTAGCTGCTGATGCCTCTATCTCTGCTTCCAACTCTAGCTGTTCTTTCCTTCTTTTTAGTTGTGCCTCTTGCTCTTCACGAGCTCTTCTGAGCTGTGCCTCTTGCTCTTCTAGAGCCCTTTTCATCTGTGCCTCTTGCTCATCTAGAGCCCTTTTCAGCTGTGCCTCTTGCTCTTCCAGAGCCTGTATCTCTTTGAGCTTCTTCTGGCGAGCGAGAAGACCTGCCATGTCTGCTTCTGCTCTCAGACGTGCGGATGCAGCAGAAGAAGTAGTGGACCTACACTTACTACCTGCAGTGCTTCTTTTCTTTGAAGGCTCAACTGACACATTAGAGATACTATCATCTGGTTAACATCATCAATGACTGAAGCTGCCACCACACCCCCACGGCCATCTGGAACACAGGAAGCATTTGGGTTATTCACTGCATTAGATGTTTCAACAAGATGTGGGGTTACGTACAAAGGTATAATAGCCTCTTCCTGTAACTGCGCTGTACTTTGAATGGAAAGATTTTGAGAGAGCCATTTGTTTGCATTTTCAGTGAAATCAACTTTGCGTTTTTGTATGTCTGAAAACCAATTGTTTTGTCTCTCTTGTTCCTCTGGGGGAAGCAATGGAATAACCGAATCATGGAGAAGGCTTGCTTCATCGTACAGTGCAGATACATTACAAAGATTAAACTGGACAGCCTTTGCGTTGTCGGGGCTTTGCATAAGGTCATTAATTGCTTTTACAAGTTGTTCAATCCTTTTAACCTTAGCTTTGCGTTCGTTTGAAGTTGTTCAATTTTATTTGATAGTGCTTTTGCAGTGAGAGTTGATTGCCATTTTGGCTCGCTTGCACTGGTGGTAGAACCTGGCCTTGATGAACTAGACATTTTGAATTTGCATTAAAGTCGAAATCATTTGCATCCAAATCGAAGTCCAAAAACACCGCAACAGCCCTAGTAGAATGTGCGTGTATGGGTGTGAATGCGTGGCTATTGTTCCCACTAAACTGCCTAACGACCCGTAAACTACCGATTGCAGACCCTGTGTCTTCAGCATGTAACGATAGGTACTTATGTGCCTATATATCTCTATAAGAGACGGCACCCCTGGGCCACCCGTTCCACGGGTTTTAGAATGCGGGCCGAACCCGTTCATGCACATGAAAAACAACAAACAATAGCCCACAGCCAAAGCTATAGGCTAAAGCCGCTTCGCCTACAGGGGAACAATAGAGTGTGTGTGTGCGTGCAACAAGTGTGTGTTTGGGGCGGGCCGCTATGCGTGCATCGGACATAACGTGGACTCGAAAAGCAAATGGATTAAACAATACGAGTGCAACCTATTGCCGCGGTGCACGTCCGTGCGTGGTCCATTGTTTAAACGCCGCGGGGAACCAGGTAGGTTAAACACCCGACACCAATAGCGATCCAGAATGATACAATTTGTTGACAATGTAGTGGCTGAAAATGATCCCCAATAGATCACTCATGCCGGCAGGCTAAGCCTGGGAGTAAAACAACTGTGTGACGCGCAATACAATAGACTAAAACACCAATGATAAAAACGATTCAGACAAGGAAATAAGTTTGAACTGTTTAGTGTAATCAGTGCACCAATCATTACAATACTTCGACAAGATAAATAAGATTGCAATAAATATGTGCAAAGATACAAACAGTGAGTTAATGCTATAGAATCAAATTATCAAAGTGCAAGTGCTATAAAGTGCGTACGGTCAACAAATTATGTAGCCTCCCAGCTCACCCTGCCTCCAAGAATCCAAACCAGCCTTGGGGTGAGCCGGGAATGACCGTGCACTTGTAGCCTACGGTGGCCACCCACAGAGGTGCTTCGACCAATAAACGAAGCCAATGCGGTGCGCACTCTCACCAACCCAGTGAATATGTATATAACTATAAATCATGTCATTTTGGCTCCTACACCAAGTATTCCTGTATAGTTGTGAAGGATAAAATTGTCAATAGAAGGGTGTGCATGTGACATCATCATCATGTACCCAGCGGTTACTGGCAGTTATATAGTATTTTTTTCACTGTTGTTTTTAAGTGATATCATTGCTTCTGGGAGGTTCATGGAACAACATATTATTTTGTTCATCATCTCCCTGTGTCTCTCTCTCTCTCTCTGTCTCTCTCTCTCTCTCTCTATCCTCTCTCTCTCTCTGTCTCTCTCTCCTCTCTGTCTCTCTCTCTCTCTCTCTCTCTCTCTCTCTGTCTCTCTGTCTCTGTCTCTGTCTCTGTGTGTGTGTCTCTCTCTCTCTCTCTCTCTCTCTCTCCTCTCTCTCTCTCTCTCTCTCTCTCTCTCTCCAGGGACCCCCTGGTCGTGCAGGTCTCCCCGAGGCTAAATGCGTGGTGATTGTATACGAGTGAAACCCAGTTAAACCTCTGTGTGGGCTGTAGCGCCCCTTCCAAGCAGGGAATCTGTTACCTAAATTAAAGAGCTTGACAGTTCCACTCAACATTTTAAATTTAGCAGTGAGTCCAGAGTCTCTGATGTGACAGTTATAGATCATTATAGACAACAGTTCCACTCAACATTTTAGATTTTAGCAGTGAGTCCAGTGTCTCTGATGTGACCGTTATAGATCATTATAGACAACAGTTCCACTCAACATTTTAGATTTTAGCAGTGAGTCCAGTGTCTCTGATGTGACCGTTATAGATCATTATAGACAACAGTTCCACTCAACATTTTAGATTTTAGCAGTGAGTCCAGTGTCTCTGATGTGACCGTTATAGATCATTATAGACAACAGTTCCACTCAGCATTGTGTCTCTGATGTCATCAATAATACTTCCTGGACTACCATTCCCATAATGCTTTGGTCAGACTACTGAGGGTTTTATGAAAAACAGTGTAGTTCTTATCGGTGTGTCATCCATGGTAACAGCCTCTGTGTTGAGTTGTGCTTTTATTGTGAAATGTTGGGAGGGTTTGTACTGCACATACTTGTACAATGTACAGTACATACTGTAGCAGCGGTGGGTTTATTTTCCCAAGGAACCAAATAGATACATAAAATATTGTGGAGGGCCAAGACTAAAGGCTGAACTAAAGTCTGTGTAATATTAATTTAATTTCAAGATAAAAGTATAAATAAGACCAACCATTTCGACACCAGGGCCCACTATTTATTCAGAACTTGTGCCATTGAGGACCACTATTGATGACATTTTAGCCCCACAGACCCCAAAACTAAAGATTTATTTTGTTTTTGCCCACAATACCAGGCTGGATTTCACAAACAAACCAGTCAAACATACAGATCAAAATTACCATTAATTATTTTTACATTCTCTGATTATGTAGACTTTGGGCTAATTCACATGATGAATATTCTAACTTTTCATTGCAGGTCCATTTGGTTTCATGTTTACGCTCTCAAAGAGTTACATCTGGTTAACAAACTTTCCATATTTAACTGGAATTCTCTCAAGGACCTCTGGTGGTCCCTGGACCACTGTTTGAAAACCATGGTACCCTTTCACAGGCCAGTCAGAGTCAGCCAAAGAGTTGCATTTGGCCCCGGGCTGCATAACGCCCTACTGTAACCTACATCGTTCCTAATGCCCAGGTATTTACTGTAACCTACATCGTTCCTAATGCCCAGGTATGTACTGTAACCTACATCGTTCCTAATGCCCAGGTATGTACTGTAACCTACATCATTCCTAATGCCCAGGTATTTACTGTAACCTACATCGTTCCTAATGCCCAGGTATGTACTGTATTCTACATCGTTCTTAATGCCCAGGTATGTACTGTATTCTACATCGTTCCTAATGCCCAGGTATGTACTGTATTCTACATCGTTCCTAATGCCCAGGTATGAACTGTATTCTACATTGTTCATGAACGTCAGGGGTCTTTGGAGATGTGTGTGCGTGTGTTACTGTCCCTGTACAGCTGACATAGATGACATCAACATAGAGCTTATCGACTGAAATGACGGCTTTTTTCTTTTTAGTTATCCTCCCGGAATTGTTTTCTTATGGGAAATAGGATTTTGCGCCTCTCCATTATAACCTTCATGAACTTTCAACCGTAGTTAGACATATGAAACTAAATCATACAGTACAGTACACTGTACCTTATCATTTAGTTTCAATGTCAGTCTGATCAATACTTTTTTTTTTAATTTTTATCCCACGATTTTGTAACCCATTTCTTCACCCAGTGCCAATTCCTAATGTGATCCTGGGCTCTACACACCCTCCGCCAACCTGGGTAGGCAGCAGACTGGGCTCATGCTTCCTTCAAGGCATGAGGAGTCGCGCCACCTTCTTTTCACCTGACAGGGGGGAGTTTCCCTGGTTGGACGTAAGCGCGTGGAAGGAACACGTTATTCCAACCAGTTCCAGTCCCCTCCATCAGGCGCCCCCGGCTGGCCAGGGGGAGGCAGTTTAGAGTCCAGGATTACAGCATGTTTTTTGTGAGGGTATCTACCCTAGGGGACACGGGGAAAACATGCAAACTCCACACAGAAAGGCCCTTTCGTCAACCCCGCGCCTCGTATGGGTACTGATGACGCGGAGGAGGAGACACGCGCGCCACACCCACAGCAGCGCCCCTAGCGGGAGTCGAACCCAGGACCTTCTAGCTGTGAGGCGACAGCACTAACCGCTGTGCCACCGTGCCCAGTCTGATCAATACTGACAAAAATATCGTCACCACTTTTATACTCTGTTAACCAAACCTATTCAGTCTCAGATATATGAGAGTAAAGTGATGAGTTTAATTTGTTGTAGTTGTTATTTTACTTGTGTGTTTGATTACTAACTTAGTGTGTTCTAGTCAGTCAGTCTGTTAGTTTGACCTGTCTTACTCCCTGTCAGCTGACTTCCATCTGACTGTTTGACCCGTCTTACTCCCTGTCAGCTGACTTCCATCTGACTGTTTGTCTCCTAGATAAACTCTTGAGGCTGTTGGCAAAAGTTAAGCCCGCTGTTTCCTTTCACGATTTTGAACGCCTTATCCATGCTTTTATTTCAACCCGACTCTTTACTGTGGTTCCCCAAGGCTGTCTGGTTGGATTACAGCTGGTCCAACATGCAGCCGCTCTCCTCCCCACAGACACACAGAAACACCATCATATCTCGCTGATTCTCTCCTGCCTACACTGAGGTCGACTGATCAACAACTCCACAACATTCTTAAGTCCAAACTGAAATCTCAGGGAGATAAATGGTTCTCTGTTGTGCCACCCACACTGTGGAATGAACCTCAGGTCAGGGCCTGTGCCTGATAATAATGTTATTGTAAACAATTCAGGTGTTTAGAGATTGCTGTTTACAATGATAAGCAACCCTGGACGTAATGTAGGAGGAACTACATAATGACATCTTGGCCCTGTAGCAGCCAACATGCCCATATATAGATGTAATCTAGGACTACATAATGACATCTTGGCCCTGTAGCAGCCAACATGCTCATATATAGATGTAATATAGGGACTACATTAATGACATCTGGCCCTGTAGCAGCCAACATGCCCATATAGGGCCTAGGCTTGGTTCTATTATGGTTCTCTGTGTAAAATATCAGTCAGAATCTATTGGCAGATATGACCAGGGCCGGATTTAGCCAGCCCTGCTAGGGTGGCTGAAAGAATGGAAGGGTGTAAGTTCCAAAGTTTTTATATGAATCAGTGGTTTTCAATGCTTTTGACACCAGGCCCACTATTTATTTGGCATTTGAGCCAGGGAGGACCACCAGTTGATGACATTTTAGACCCACAGACCCCAATACTAACCTTGTCCACAATTCCAGGCTGGATTTGTGGAGAAAAACAGTCCAACATACAGATCAAATTGACCATTAATCTTCTACATTCTCTAGTTGTGTAGACTTGGGCTAATTCACATGATGAATATTTTAACTCTTGAGAGTGTAAACATGAAACCAAATGGACCCGCGCAAGGGTCCATTTGGTTCATTCTTACGCTCCAAAGAGTTACATCTGGTTAACCAACTCAACATTATTTATTCTGGGGACACCTGGAATCCTCTCAAGTACCACTGGTGGTCCCCGGACCACTGGTTGAAAACCACTGATATTACCTTTCATTGGGTGGGCAGGATGCACGTTTGGGTGGGCTCTGCCCACCGCTTGCCCCCCTCTTTTAGTTTTTGGGTGTGAGTGGTGAAAACTGTCATCAACTGGTCCATAGCTCAAATGCTGAATAAATAGTGGGCCCTGGCATCAAAAAGGTTGAAAACCCCTGATTAAGACCATTCACCATTCTTATAATTGTTATTTTTCTGCAGTAAAATCAGTAGAATCACAGGGATATATATAGGATGCTGTACCATCATCTTATGGTCATTGCACAAAAATGACTTGATGATGATGATTAATAATAGTATTGATAATAACAATAATATCAATAATAATAAGGGTAACAATAATAATAGTTGTTATTATTATTTGTGTAAGTCACTATTCCATCAGAAAGCTAAATGAAGGAACCAAATGGACCCAGACCCTTGGCCTGTAACTCTGAGTTTACAAATATTCATCTCTGCACTAATCAGAGATGAACTAGACTAATGCTTGTCAAACTGGGGTCCTTGAAAATGAAAGGTGTTTGAGAATCACTGCTAGAGGGGGTCCGTGGGCCGATTTTGGGGTCTCTGACATGAAAGAGTTTGGGGACCACTGGATTGGACAATCACTTTTGCTGTGGGGTTTGTTTAGCCAAGAGTCCATTATGATTAACAACTGAATAAATATATTGTATAAAATATTTTGTAATTGCTGTTATTAGTGCATTATTTAAACTACTGATTCCCAAAGTGAGGTCCAGGGACTGATTATCTCTTCAAATGGGGGTCCGTGGGCTAAGCAGTGTCAGTTTGGGGGTCCTTGACATGAAAAGGTTTGGGGTCCAGTGATTTAAAATCCACTTTAAAGTGTTTGTTGAAGTTTATCTACATTCACAGCTAATGTAGGTTTTGCTGCCGTCTGGTGTGGGACAACGGACAACTGCACCATGCTATATCGCTGTTGAAACTCACATACAAATACATTGTTTTCAACGAGGGCGGCGCAAATAAGAGCTGTTTAGGCCTGTGTACAACATGACAACTGATTTAAAACTGTTTTAGGCCTGTGTACAACATGACAACTGATTTAAACTGTTTTAGGCCTGTGTACAACATGACAACTGATTTAAACTGTTTTAGGCCTGTGTACAACATGACAACTGATTTAAGCTGTTTTAGGTCTGTGTACAACATGACAACTGATTTAAAGTGATGTAAAATAACGTTTAAAGTCTCTGCTCTGTCTATGTTGCACTAATACTTCAAAACGATGCAAGGATTTAAAGTGTATCTACATTTTACAGTAGGTTTTGATGCTCTGGCGCTGATGTTGGCGCCATCTGCGGTCACATTTTAATACAGAGACTTCCGGTATGTTTATGCCCACATGCGTGACCTCATGGAATTCTGTGACTCGGCACTGTGCAGATCTACAAACCCACAACATGTCTCTAATAAAGCTGGTTTTGGCTTGTAGCTCTGATGTTGGCGCCATCTGGGGTCACATTTTAATATAGAGACTTCCGGTGGGTTGACTATACTGCGGCTGCGCAGTCATAGCGTCAGAGTTGCGACATTGAGGGGTCAGAAACTGAGCTGCAGTTCATGCTCGCTGAATAGGGACAAACTGGAGTTGGAAATACATTGTTTTCAACGAGGGCGACGCAAAGCAAAGCTGTATTAGGCCTGTGTACAACATGACAACTGATTTAAAGTGATGTACAATAACGTCTAAAGTCTCTGCACTGTTTATTATTCACTATTGGAGCTGCCAGACCAGCATGCTAGCATGCTAACCAGATGTAAACAGAAACGGAGTGAATAAAACAGGGACTTCCGGTGTGTTACACTGAGATCTGTGACCTGTCGGATTCTGTCCGCATGCACTGTCGTCGAAGATAGCCGATAAGACCTCGCTATTTTCGGAGCGCGGTCCTGTCGTACGGTCGACATATGACCAGAACCACATAATAGTGTCAGAGCAGCGACATTGAGGGCTCCCTATATAAACAAGGACTGTTGCCTGAGTTAAACATAGCAGATTCTCACACACAAAGCGAGGCTTTGGTTCCCTCCTGTGGAGACCTGGAGAATTGCAGAATGGATGATGAATGAATTAATTAGAATGAAGTTTTTATTAACAGAGATGAAGTTACAGTACAAGTCAAGTACACAACTTCTACAAAACTGATAACAGCTATTAAAACAAAAACACCAAATATAACGGCATACAATGTTTAATGGTTTCATATACCTTGTAAAAGATTAATGTATTTTATATGGCGTTATAACAGTAATAGTAACGGCATCATGTTTAATGTGTTTCAAATCAATTCTAAAACTCATAGCCTATACATAATGGCCATTTTAAAGGGGAATTGCACCCATTTTCAAAAAGGATACAAATGTGAACCAAATGGACCTTAGCGGGTCCATTTGGTTCCATTTGTACCCTCTCAGAAAAAGGGGTCTGAAAGAAAAATCATTAACATGGTGGAAAATACATCTTGATGATGTCATCAGTTGTATTTCAACATGTTAATGTTTATTCAGACCTCCATTTTTAGTTAATACAGAATTGGGGGAACTTTTTTTTATCATGTCCACACAACATATCTAAGGTATATTAATGACATATTAAACTGAAAATGGTTGGAACCAAACGTAATCAAAAAGGTCAACAAAGAACTAGATTCCTATACAGGATCTCCTCACTGGTCAACAAAGACACTCTGAAAGACCATAACTGAAGCCCTGGTACAAGGTTACTTTGACTATGCCTGCACCTCTTGGTACCACAGCACCTCAAAAACCTTAAAAACAAGGCTACAGACCTCCCAAAACAAACTTGTCAGACTGTTACTTGGCCTCACACACTCGAACCCACCTCACCCCCTGCCCACTTCGACAGTTTGGGTTGGCTTAGGGTTGACGACAGAGTACAACATCTCGCAATGGGTTTGGTCCACAAGATACGTTACTCTACCAAAATACCCTTGTACTTCCTTAATGTCAATGAGGTACACTCCACAACACCAGAGGGAGTGCTACAAACCAAGTCCAACCCAGATTTGGCACAAACAAGGGTCTCAATTCCTTCAGCTCATATGCCACCAAAATGTGGAATGCCCTACCAACAGTCATAAAGGCATGTAAATCCCTTGACTCCTTCAAGACCGCTCTCAAAGGGCACCTACAGATGGCTGCAATTCTAACTGGCCTCTGTAAAACAAAAATGTATATAAAATTCCCCCACCACCCACCCCGCCCTCTCCTCCTTTGTACATTTCTCTTTTCCCTTTTTTACCTCCACTATGATTTTGGCCTCCATGATTTGCTGCTTCTGTTTTTACTGAAGTAGTTGTTTTGTTTGAAATGAACAAGTTGGACACTATTGTAAACAAGTGTATGCTTAACTAGTGTGTCCCCATCAGCTTTTTCAGATTTGATGCAGTTGTACATGAATTGTACTGTA
>CM076984.1:47344647-47394142 GCA_039105355.1 Benthosema pterotum | reverse complement strand
TGACTGTATGTTTATTTGTTCTGTTGAGTATAATATAGTCTTTATCTGCTGTATAATTGGAGCACATACATGTAACCATTTTCTCCATTAGTGTGTTTTTTTGAGCATGTGAGTGTGTGCTTAACATGCAACTTGGTGGGGGGGAAAAATATTGCCCCCCCTGAAAACATGAAGCCCCACCACTGATAATTTCAGGCTACGGCCCTGAGTCTATGTATGAGCCTCCATTGGACTGACCCCATGAAGTGAACGGAGTTTGCGTAAATCGGTCTATGTTAGCAACGCTTTGCGTTGCTAACATTAAGCTCTCACTCAACAACACATCGTTGATGTAACGTTACATTCTACAACCAGCAGCATAGTCTGCCGATTGCTTTATGCTAAATCCTGAGGTGTCTCTTCAGGTTTGTAATCTAGCTCTCATCTTCTTGGTTTCTCTGTCCCAAGACACTCGGTCGGACGGCAGCTCAATGATCTGTCTGTCTCTTCCTCTCTGTCCTTCTATCTCTCTCCATCTTAATCCTTCTCTTTTCCTCTCTGTTACTCTTCACTTCACAGAGGGAGGGAGGACTGCTCTCAACAGGGCGGATCTAGGCATGGGCATGGGGGGGCAATGCTCCCCTAAATGCCCATTCTGCCCCACCAAACAAGATGCCATGCAAAACAACCCAAGATATTTCAATTAAAGTGCTTCTATTTAAAATGATGTGAAACACTACTACTGCTACTAACTAACTACAGCTCTGTCACCACTAAACCAGGTAAGCTACAACTAGGTATAATTATAAAGTGGAGAGTAGTGAAAGTTAAACATGCAGCTAGACAGGAACGAGACATGACATATACATACTGTATATGCTACAACTAAACTATACAGCTAAGACTAAAACATACAACTAAGCAGCTAAACAGAGACATATAAATATATACTACGACTATGGAATACTACAACTAAAACTATACATCTAACATACTATAACATACTACAACTAAGCATTCATTCATTCATTCATTCATTCATTCATTCATTCATTCATTCATTCATTCATGCATTCATGCATTCATGCATTCATGCATTCATTCATTCATTCATTCATTCATGCATGCATGAATGCATGCATGAATGCATTCATGCATTGGGAGCCAGGGGCGGATATAACATGTCCCATTTGGAGGGGCAAGAAAAAATGATATGGGGGCGGCTTCACGCCCGTGTCGCGATGAAGCCGCACCCATACCATTTTCGGTTACATGACTTAAAAGTCATGTAACCGAAAATGGTATGGGTGCGGTTTTAGTCTTAGTCAAGTAAAGCATCAATAATAACATCAGTTGTTGTTGAAGTTGCAACAGACACGCAGCATGCATAAAGCTAAAGGTCTGACTCAGAGAGTTTTCTGTTTTCAATGATGAAATGCTGTTGGTTTAGTGGTGACACAGCTGTAGTTAGTTAGTAGCAGTAGTAGTGGTTCACATAATTTTAATGAAATATCTCGGGTTGGTTTGCATGGCATCGTGTTTGGGGGGGGGGGGGGGGGGGGGGGGATTGGGGGGGGGGGGGGCAGACTGGGTATTTACTTAACTTGAACTCAAACTGCAGTACAACACTATTAACGCTGTTACCTCCTATAAACAGTTTGTCTTTATGTGGTTGACAGTCCATTACTCTGTGCTGTTTAGGAGATCTGGCACTTCAAAATAAGGGTTTTTACCGATTAACCGGCTTGAGCCGTTGCATATAGTAGAAAACCACGTATGTGCGGTCGCACTAAATGTGTTAACGCTGTTACCTCCTATAAACAGTTTGTCTTTGTGTGGTTGACAGTCCATTACTCTGCGCTGCTCTTACTCTGAAGGAACAGATCTCTGAGCTGGAGATGTAGCGTCTAATAATAACCTCTGTCTCTGTCAGGGAAACACTCACATCTAACAAACTTCTGACTCTTCAAAGTTCACAGTCTTAACTTTTCTTCTTTGTGACGTTTAGAGCTGGTATATATATATAGTGCTGCTGCTGCTGCTGCTGCTGTACTGCTGCTGTACTGCTGCTGCTGCTGCTGGTGCTGCTGCTGCTGCTGCTGCTGCTGTACTGCTGCTGCTGCTGCTGCTGCTGCTGCTGCTGCTGTACTGCTGCTGCTGCTGCACTGCTGCTGCTGTTACTGCTGCTGTGCTGTACTGCTACTGCTGCTGCTGCTGCTATGTACTGCTGCTGCTGCTGCTGCTGCTGCTGCTGCTGCTGCTGCTGCTGTACTGCTGCTGCTGCTGCTGCTGCTGTGCTGCTGTACTGCTGCTGCTGCTGCTGCTGCTGTACTGCTGCTGCTGCTGCTGCTGCTGCTGTGCTGTGCTGCTGCTGCGCTGCTGCTGCTGCTGCTGCTGTACTGCTGCTGCTGCTGCTGTACTGCTGCTGCTGCTGCTGCTGCTGCTGTACTGCTGCTGCTGCTGCTGTACTGCTGCTGCTGCTGCTGCTGCTGCTGCTGCTGCTGCTGCTGTACTGCTGCTGCTGCTGCTGTACTGCTGCTGCTGCTGCTGCTGCTGCTGTACTGCTGCTGCTGCTGCTGTACTGCTGCTGCTGCTGCTGCTGCTGCTGCTGCTGCTGCTGTACTGCTGCTGCTGCTGCTGCTGCTGTACTGCTGCTGCTGCTGCTGTGCTGCTGCAACAAACTTCTGACTCTTCAAAGTTCACAGTCTTAACTTTTCTTCTTTGTGACGTTTAGAGCTGGTATATATATAATAGTGCTGCTGCTGCTGTACTGCTGCTGCTGCTGCTGCTGCTGCTGCTGCTGCTGCTGCTGCTGTACTGCTGCTGCTGCTGCTGCTGCTGCTGCTGCTGTACTGCTGCTGCTGCTGCACTGCTGCTGCTGTACTGCTGCTGCTGCTGCTGCTGCTGCTGCTGCTGCTGCTGCTGCTGTACTGCTGCTGCTGCTGCTGCTGCTGCTGCTGCTGCTGTACTGCTGCTGCTGCTGTTACTGCTGCTGCTGCTGTACTGCTACTGCTGCTGCTGCTGCTGTACTGCTGCTGCTGCTGCTGCTGCTGCTGCTGCTGCTGCTGTACTGCTGCTGCTGCTGCTGCTGCTGTGCTGCTGTACTGCTGCTGCTGCTGCTGCTGCTGTACTGCTGCTGCTGCTGCTGTACTGCTGCTGCTGCTGCTGCTGCTGCTGTGCTGCTGCTGCTGCTGCGCTGCTGCTGCTGCTGCTGCTGTACTGCTGCTGCTGCTGCTGTACTGCTGCTGCTGCTGCTGCTGCTGCTGTACTGCTGCTGCTGCTGCTGTACTGCTGCTGCTGCTGCTGCTGCTGCTGCTGCTGCTGCTGCTGTACTGCTGCTGCTGCTGCTGTACTGCTGCTGCTGCTGCTGCTGCTGCTGTACTGCTGCTGCTGCTGCTGTACTGCTGCTGCTGCTGCTGCTGCTGCTGCTGCTGCTGCTGCTGCTGTACTGCTGCTGCTGCTGCTGCTGCTGTACTGCTGCTGCTGCTGCTGTGCTGCTGCTGCTGCTGCTGTACTGCTGCTGTACTGCTGCTGCTGCTGCTGTACTGCTGCTGCACTGCTGCTGCTGTGCTGCTGTACTGCTGCTGCTGCTGCTGCTGCTGTACTGCTGCTGCTGCTGCTGTACTGCTGCTGCTGCTGCTGCTGCTGTGCTGCTGCTGCTGCTGCGCTGCTGCTGCTGCTGCTGCTGTACTGCTGCTGCTGCTGCTGTACTGCTGCTGCTGCTGCTGCTGCTGTACTGCTGCTGCTGCTGCTGCTGCTGCTGCTGCTGCTGTACTGCTGCTGCTGCTGCTGCATGGATGTGATTTACTGACGATTCAGACTTTCAAATCTGCTTCATTTGCGGAAGTGTGACGAATAGGATGTTGATTTACAAAATAATAATACATTTTTAAAAAGTTCCTGTAAAGGATTGAAATCTTCTCTCTCTCTCTCTCTCTGTGAGTGTGCGATCACATTTTAACTTAATAAACTCTCCCACGGGCAGGGGCGGATCTAGGCATGGGCATGGGGGGCAATGCCCCCCTAACTGCCCAGTCTGCCTCCCCAAACACGATGCCATGCAAAACAACCCAAAGATATTTCAAATTAAAGTGCTTCTATTTAAAATGATGTGAAACACTACTACTGCTACTAACTAACTACAGCTGTGTCACCACTAAACCAACAGCATTTCATCATTGAAAACAGAAAACTCTCTGAGTCAGACCTTTAGCTTCATGCATGCTGCGTGTCTGTTGCAACTTCAACAACAACTGATGTTATTATTGATGCTTTACTTGACTAATAGTCAAGTCTGGAACTGAGAATGGTATGGGTGCGGCTTCATGAAGTCACCCCCCCATACCATTTTCTCCTGCCACCCCATTTAGGTAGTGTTACATCGGCCCCTGCCCGGGGGGTGTGAGTGATGGTGAAGGTTCCAGCTTACATTATGGATGTGTATAATAATGTTTTGCATCCAGCCTGCATGGCATGGTGGTGCTATGAGACACGGAGCCACTCACGCTGAAAATTATCCTCACTTTTATTTAGTTTTTATTATAGGCTTAAATGGGGTTGGGGGTTAAATTCCACCTCCAGCGGAGCTGAGACTGTACTGTATGGACGTTTGAACTTCTGGCTTCTTCTTATTAAAAGTTTCGTCATGCCCAGCAGGGGCGTTATCCTGTGTCCGTGCTCATGGAGGAGGACAGGGATCCCAGAGATCCCAGGGATCTGGCGTGGTGCCGCTGTGCTGCGCCAATTAAGTTCCAGAACGTGCAGAGCCTCACGCTGTTGGTGGCGTCCAACCAGGGCGGAGAGGAAACGACCCGCATCGACCAGCTGGGATTCATCGGGACGCCCGTCCACTTCACCAACATGAGCCACTTCAGGAGGGTCAACGGGACCAAAGGGGAGTCTCACGAGTGAGTCTGGATGCCAGGGGCGGATGTAACATTTACCAATTGGGGGGGGGGGGGATGGTATGGGTGTGGCTTCATGTGACTTATGGGTGCGCTTCACGCCACGGGGGGATGAAGCCGCACCCATGCCCTTTTCATTTCCAGGACTTTTATTAGTCAAGTAAAGCATCAATAATAACATCAGTTGTTGTGGAAGTTGCAACAGACACACAGCATGCATAAAGCTAAAGGTCTGACTCAGAGAGTTTTCTGTTTTCTTTTTTTTTAAATATTTTTTTATCCCACGATTTTGCAACCCATTTTTTCACCCAGTGCCAATTCCTAATGTGATCCTGGGCTCTACACACCCTCCACCAACCTGGGGAGGCAGCGGACTGGCCTCATGCTTCCTTCAATACATGAGGAGTCCAAGCTGCCTTCTTTTCACCTGACAGGGGGGAGTTTCCCTGGTTGGACGTAGCGCGTGGAAGGAACACGTTATTCCAACCAGTTCCAGTCTCCTCCATCAGGCGCCCCGGCTGGCCAGGGGGAGGCAGTTTAGAGTCCAGGATTACAGCATGTTTTTGTGAGGGTATCTACCCTAGGGGACACGGGGAGAACATGCAAACTCCACACAGAAAGGCCCTTTCGCCAACCCCACCTCGGGTATGGGCACTGATGACGTGGAGGAGCAGACACGCCGAGTTTTCTGTTTTCAATGATGAAATGCTGTTGGTTTAGTGGTGACACAGCTGTAGTTAATAGGCACTGAAATATTTGAAATATTTAGAATTTGAAATATATTGCGTTGTGCATGCATGCCATCGTGTTAAGGGGCAGACTGGGCATTTAGGGGGGCATTGCCCCCCCATGCCCATGCCTACATCCGCCTCTGATACCCAATAATACTTCCAGTAAATGACATCATACTGTGAGTGTTGATTTGAGTTGCTATGGTAACTGTGTGACAAATGTAGATTTGATAAGCAGCAGTAATAAATGATAAACCTGAAGAGATCCATTCTATCTCTCCATATCTATAATGGAAACAATTATTGTTTAAACTTTAATGCTGCTGGACTTGTGGATCATGTCTTTGTTTTGTCTCAATGCCTGGGGGAAGATTTTTACTCTTCATTTCAGGTTTTGTTCTAACTTTAGTTCTAACCATGTTAACCTGCTCTTAAAGCTACAGTCCATTCTGGCTGAGTACTTTTACTCTGATTACATTGTTAACCTGCTCTTAAAGCTACAGTCCATTCTGGCTGAGTACTTTTACTCTGATTACATTGTTAACCTGCTCTTAAAGCTACAGTCCATTCTGGCCGAGTACTTTTACTCTGATTACATTTTGTTCCTTTTTTTATCACTCTTTTTGAGTTGAGTTATTGAAGGTAATTACAGTCCATTTGAGTTCTTTCTAATTGTCCTCTTAAAGGTTAAATTAGAAGTCTACAATAAAACATAGTTTTAGACGATCACCCTTTTTTTTTTTTTTTTTTTGCATGATCGTCTAACAGCAGACTATACTCACTCAGAAATGATCAAAATCACCTGATGCACGCTCATACATGCACACGTGCGGTCTGTATGTACATCGCTGATCATAATCCATAAATCGCCGCAACATTACGGGCTGATTTGAGTTATTTATGATAATGATCGTCATGCTAGCGATCAACCCTCCTTCGGTTTTTATGATCAAGCCAAAATATCCCAGAAAAAATATGACCCGGAAGTACAGGAAGTAGAACCTGTTTGAGTCAAAGAGTCTCAGGCTGCCTCTACACTGTTTTTTTGCACAGTCCAAGTCTCGGACCGGGGTGTGACGTCACGTCCTCCTTTTTTGAATGGGTTTCAATGGGCACTTCCTGCTACTTCCTGTCTGTATTTCGGACAGTGCTCAGGCAGCAGGAAAGACCCGCCCACGGCCGAAATTCAGACAGGAACTAGATGGAAGTCTCATTGAAACCCATTCAAAAAAGGAGGATGTGACATCACACCTGCAGCCGAAAGTTGGAATGTGCACTTGTGCAGTCAGGGCCCTGCCACCTAGTGGTGATAGTCATGTAGCCCATTATAGACAGCATCACAAACGCTATTTGAATGGGAATAATTTGATGAATAAATGTTTAAATACATTTCTCATTTACAGTTTTTTTACAGTTCTGCATGGTTTGAGAATTTAGCTGAGTTTAGAGACTCGCACGCCCAGCGAGCGAGTGAAAACAGAGTGTGAACTGCAGTGTTTCGAAGTTCGGGTCATGACGGAACAAATCGTACTCACGGCCACAATATTCGCTTTACACGCGTGTTTTTTTCGTAGACAAACTTCTCCCGTTTCACCCAATGCCCAGGCACGTACAGAAGCGGAGCTATGCGCCTCAGAACGAATTCTTAAATTAAAGCTTGCAGGTTGACCTACTTTTCAGAAATATGTAGTTGGCGTCCTTAGTATTTCGGTTCAAAGTGTGTTTTTGTCAAGTAACGCTGGAAATTCCACCCAGAAGGGGTTAAAATTAAGTCCCAGGAATCACATGAACATGCCAATCAAAACCAATGAGATTTTTTTCCGCTTGTGTGACATCACACAATTATCCAGAATTATCCAGTTGCACAAGTCAGGGGGAAAGGGATTCTGCTTGGGGGAGGGGGGCACCTCCAGCAGCCAGCTGCTATGGACAGACAGCAGCAGCCATGTCACGTCGTCTTGTGTTGCCTGTCGGACTGTTTTGCCACTTACAGCACCCACCTGTCAGCTGGGATTCAGTACACTGTAATGTACAGTATATGTAGTGTAAATACTGTAATGTACAGTATTTACAGTACACGAGGACAGTTTTGGGAGTTGATGTAAATGACACGGCAGACTGACTGCTGTGCCGTGGGACTGAATGCTAAGGTGTTTGTTATGCTAAAATCTGTTGGCTCTCCAGCGCTTCCTGGGCATGATCGCATATCTGGGCAAATACGTTCCAAACCTCAGCGAACTGTCGACGCCACTGCGACAACTGCTGCACAAGGACGTGGCCTGGAGCTGGACGCAACGCCAGCAGGATGCTTTAGACCAACCCACCCGTCCTTCAATATTACCATGTCTCAAAACCTGTGACACTCACCTGTGATGCATCCCAATATGGTCTAGGAGCTGCCTGCCTCCAAGATGGCAGACCAATGGCGTATGCATCGTGCTCTCTGACTCCAACGGAAAGCAGGTACGCACAAATAGAAAAAAGAACTGCTGGCAGTCGTCTTTGCCTGCTACAAGTTCTATGACTACATCTATGGCAAAGCTGTTGTGATCGAGACCGACCGCCAGCCTTTGGTTACAATCCACAACAAACCTTTCCACACAATTCCAGCTCGCCTGCAGCGCATGATGTTGAGACTGCAAACACACTGGGAAGACTGGGAAACACCTCTATCTGCATGCAGTCACCCTCTCGCGTGCACCCAGGAGTGATGTTTGCACCTGACATATTGACCTTTTTCCCCGCCAAAGTGCTGGGGAAAAAGTTGTGTGTGCGACCCATCCGGTGGGAGTGCCGTGGGAAGTAGCGTCACAGTGTTTACATGCTCGCATGGGCGGACACTCTTGTCGCATGGCATCCCACTGTCCCACCCACATTCACAATAAGGATTACATATCTACATAGCCGTGCAATGATTGATTGGTTTAAGTGTATTACAGTTTGCAGATTGGGTATATTTCACCTGAACCCACACCTCGGAAGGCTTCCATTGTTTCTCGCTTCATAGACGGCAAAGAGCTCGGGAAAAGTCAGAGCCATATAGTATAGACAGAGATACGCAAACTCTGTTCACTTGGTCGGGTCAGTCCAATGGCGGATCTTCTACATAGACCTACACTTCTACTGAGAATGGGGACAACAAATAGAGACAAGTCCTGTGCCGGAGGCGAACTTCCGAAATGCAGGAGATTTGGCCGCAAACTCATTATTAGAGCGCTTGTTTTATCTGCCGGCTACTACTAGTCGGGCGGGGCGAAGGAAGTTTTACCGAGGTTATGGTTAGGGTTAGGTTAGGTTTAGGCATAGGTTTACTGAGGTTAAGTTTAGGGTTAGGATTAGGTTTAGGCATAGCCTAGTTTTACTGGGGTTATGTTTAGGGTTAGGGTTAGGTTAGGGTTAGAGTTAGACGGTGCTTTAAGCGGTAACTAACCCTAAACAGAACCTCAGTAAAACTATGCTTCGCCCCGCCCGACTAGTAGTAGCCGACAGATAAAACAAGCGCTCTAATAATGAGTTTGCTGCCAAATCTCCTGCATTTCGGAAGTTCGCGTACCGGAGGTAGGCGGTGCAATGGACACAGGCAGCAGCCTAGCTTTAAAGAGCTTAAATCCCTTTATTCACAACATTATCATTACGAAGACTTTAGTTGGTACTGTTCAACACGTTAAAGCAGTTAACATGGTGTACGCATGCCTAAAATAGTTCTTATTTGCACCACCCTCGTTGAAAACATTGTATCCAGGTTGTCCCTCTTTCAGGCTGCATGAACAGCGCTCGAGCGCTTACTTTCTGACGCCCTTAATGTCGCAAGTCCTCTCCCAAATGGCTTTAGAGTGTGCGCAGCGCACACTCTTTTTCCTCGGATGGGTCTGTTATTGGTGATTGGTTGTCAGTGCAGAAGGGAGCACTGGGCTGTGTTTTGGACCGAAAACCTTAATAAAACTATTCCTAAACCTAACTTTGATTATATTTATTGAACATGTAAAGTCTGCGGTTGTTGGGGGGAAAATAAATGTGGCAACAGCAGGATTTGAACCCACGAAGTATAGATGCACAGATTTCAAGCCTGCGCAGCAGTCCATTAGACTAACGAGGCTCTGTTGACATTGGCATCACATCGGCATTACAACAAACATCAATTGAGCCGGTACTTGTGGGAGGGGATCATAGGAGGGGACAAGGAGGGAAGCCTGTCCCCATGAAGGAGAGGCTTCCCTCCTCGACTCCTCCCGCGACCCCTCCCCAGGATCTGCCGCACACACAATCACAATGCATTATGGGCCATAATCAAAAGGTGGATATACATGTACAAATTACAATTGACTCCTTGTTAATATATTACTTATTAATTATTACCTTCATTTCAAAGCAATATATTATATTACAATATTACTGTGTAATATAATAATATTACTATTACATATTACTTAAAAAAAAACTTTTTACAAAATATATAAATGAATAGGCTATTTAGTGTCACTAATAATCAAATATTATATAGGCCAATGGCATACCTACAATAAAGCAAGCACACTTGGCTTTCTGGCCAAATCTATATGAAATAAACTTGTGGGAAAAAAAAAAACATTCCTGAATAAATAATTTGGTGACAAATTATAGAAAATAAGTAATTATTTAACTTCTGCAGTTGTCAAGATAATTTCGCAAGAACATTTTCAACGAAATAGATTGACAGAAAGTAATATTGAAGTAATGCAGTAATGCAGAAAGAAAAGTCTAATATATTAGATTGTTTTTGTTAAGTAATATATGTATATTACAAGTTACTGCATTTTGGTAATATATTATGTAATATATTAAGTTAGGTAGTGCACATTCCCAACACTGTTTATGATTGAGTATCCCTACAGAATCTAGAATCTGTGTGGAGCATGATTTGTGGCGATCACTCATTGTGGACAACTTATTAAAAGGCCTTTGGGAGTCAATTCAATGTTGCCATGTAGCCTAAGGTTAAAATGTTGCACAAAATGCCCTATAACAACTTACAATATAATACAAGCAGTATAAACATACAACATCAAGAACATCTCATGAGTCAAGCAGTCCAGCCCTTGGATCGGGCTGACTTTTCTCAACCATTTACCGACAGATTTGTCGGCAAGAAAACACTTGCCAGAACTTATAGACGTCATACCACACGGTGTAAAATCCAGCGAAGCGTTAGTTCATTGAGGCACGGAGGGCAGAAGGTTTATTTAATTCCCCTTATTTTCAATCAGTAATTCATTCTGTTCCTTTAAATCTGCAGTCTCTCCATGTCAACTCCCCTCACTCTCTTTGGCTGTCACCATGTCAACTCCCCTCACCGTCATTGGCTGTCAGCTAGTCAGTCACACCCACATTCAATCATGTGCTCTATATAAGCAGTCTCTTCTCTCTCCCTCTCCTCTCTGTCTCTTCCTGCTAAGCTGACTCTGTCCTGTTGATCAGATATGTATTCAAATTTCCTCCACCTCCCCGGCCTCCTCCCTGTGGCACCAGTTCCGAGTAGCAACACATCCTCACAGCTAAAAGGCAAAACTTGCCTTTTATCCAGACCATGGATAAAAGGACCATGTCGCCTTCTGAGACCCTCGTAAAAGGACTTATATGCCTTTTCTCTAAAAAGGCGTTCCGTGCCTTTTCCGTCAGAAGGCATAATGTGGTTAGTGATTTATCGGCAACACCTGGGGTATGAAGGAGCGCTTGTTTTATCTGCCGGCTACTACTAGTAGGGCGGGGCGGAGCATAGTTTTACTGAGGTTATGTTTAGGGTTAGTTACCGCATAAAGCACCGTCTAACTCTCACCCTAACCTAACTCTAACCCTAAACATAACCCCAGTAAACCTAAGCTATGCCTATACCTAATCCTAACCCTAAACTTAACCTCTGTAAACCTATGCCTAAACCTAACCTAACCCTAACCATAACCTCAGTAAAACTTCCTTCGCCCCGCCCCTACTAGTAGTAGCCGGCAGATAAAACAAGCGCTCCTTCATACCCCAGGTGTTGCCGATAAATCACTAACCACATTATGCCTTCTGACGGAAAAGGCACGGAACGCCTTTTTAGAGAAAAGGCATATAAGTCCTTTTACGAGGGTCTCAGAAGGCGACATGGTCCTTTTATCCATGGTCTGGATAAAAGGCAAGTTTTGCCTTTTAGGCATGAGGATGTGTAGTCCGAGTACATGAGTCTCTGATTAATCATGATTAATTAATTGTTGTATCTAGTTCTGTTATGGTATCCGTGTTTACTGTGGACTATGATTTTTTTTTTTCTGTATCCATGTAGTTCATGCATTTTGGATAATGTTGTAATGTCTCATGTCAGTCTGCACTGGATATGATGCTCATGTGTTAATGTCTTGTATTTTACTGTACCTTGGCTCTGCTCAGTGGGGGTTGTTGATATCAGAGCTGTACCTCAGGTGTGCAGGTAATCGGAGATATCAAATGTGATATCAGACCTATGACTCAGTTCATAGATCGTCTGATATCACATGAGCAAGAGCCATGCCGCCATACAAACATGCAAAAGCTTTGCAATAAATGGTCTATGGTCAATCTTATTCTGAGCCGAAGTGTGTCAATGAATTGTAGCGCGCGCACGCACGCACAGCGCACGCACGCACACACTCTCTCTCACACGCTCTTTTGATGCGCAGCTCAGAGTGAGCGCGTATAGCACTACAGAATGAGCTGGACTGAGGTTACGGGATATGTTCGTTGCTGTTGCATACAGTGCGTTGTCACCAGTAAATATGCAGGCTAGTCGGATAGTTTTCGATATATTCTCGTAGCTACTTTACTGTACAACAATATGGCAGGTACCTTTTTAGTTTCTTTATCCATATGTGGGGATGACAAGGATACGCTTTAGCACGAGACAGTCATGGTTGCTTTAACTTACTTTCTTATATTAATTTGCTACGAGCTTTCACCTCTTTTAGTTCTGCATACAGTAGCCTAGAATGTTGCGCAATGCAACCGCAGCTAAAGCGCACATTCAGTGGACAGAGAGAGTGATTGGACGGATTACTCGCTAAAATAAACAGAAATTGGAATTCGGAAAATGTGATGTTCACCACTGTCAGTGGTCTATTATTTTGGGAATATGCGTAAAGGACGCATGTTACACATTGGAAATAACAGGCATGGCTTTGTGAGGCTGGTTGATGTAAACATGTATAGGCTAGATGTCACGAGTCTCACGACCATATCGTTCTGTTTGCATTTCTCTTATTAACCACTGCAGATTTGTAGGAAAATCTTTAGCGCTGTCTTTGCAATCACAACGCTACAGGTGGAATCAATCTAGCCATTGTGTGATTAGATATCATCATGTGTTGCGCAATAACCTCCATCACCATCATGTCGACCCCCATGAGAAACTGGAATATCTAATTATGAATCTTATGCCATAATGTCTCATAACGTAGGCAGTTTAGTGGGTTCTGTGCAGAGTAGTCCTATCGGCCAGTACAGCTTTCTCTTAGAAGAACGCGCTCCAAACCCGCTATCGTGCGTAATTTAATGAACATATACCAGTAGCCTATATGTTCACGTCCACGTCCACGTCCACGTGTGGTATTATACCACACGTGGACGCCCGAGACATTCTCGTCTTACGGGCCGCGGACCCCTAAATGGAGGTGGGCTACCCTTGTCTTTAAAATGGAACCATGATAAGTTGGGAACTTTAACAGGCCAACTTGAGTGAGTAGGCTATGCTTGTGGTTGTGCCTTTTCTCTTGAAATACGCATTTGTTGTTGATTGTTGCTGAAACTGTGCGGGCGCTTAAATGAATCTATATTAGCTGTAGCGATATGTGACTCAGCTGTAGGCTATAATATTAGACATTGCTGCATTTGGCTGTGTAGGTGATCCACTGTATTTCGGCCGTTGTATTAATTAATTAATTAACTCGTGGGCATCCCCTGTCTGGTGACGATTAATGATCCAAATACTTTTATTAAAGAACAGCATTTTGGCACCTGCGTGGAGTGCGTGCGTCCTTCACGGTATGAAGAAAATCCTATATTGATGACAACGCAGCAGTGAGGAGAGTGTACAGTAATCGCATAATTCTCCAGGCAAATATTTCGCCTTTTTCTGGTTGACTTTTCACTTCGCTTCCTTAAATCTCTGGTGTACGAATTAGCCTATATTAATTTGCTATGAACTCTCACTTCGTTTGGTCTATAGGGGGAGCAGTGGCCAAACGGTTAGGGGAGCGGTCTTGATGCCGGAAGGTCCCCAGTTCGAATCCCCGGACCGGCACGTTAAAATTACCACCGCTGAAGTGCCCTTGAACAAGGCATTGAACCCCAACCATGAAATGTTCTATGAAATATGGAGGGCACGGCTGGAAACAAGCTTTCAAAGCTTAGTCCGTTCACCCTGGGTAAACAAAGAATCATTTCATTTCATTTCATTTCATACTTTAGGATCATAGTAGCCTACTGTTTGCAGTGTCTACGTTATATAAAGTAGGCCTATAATAAAGTGTACTAGAATTAAAAGTCGGCGAATTCACGTTAATTAAACAGAGCGTCACTTTTCCCCCTCTCACATGCTCTGTAGAGGGAGAGGATCGTTTCTCACTCAAATCCAAAATTTCGGAATGGCGATGTTTTCTAAGCATCCCCTTTCCGAAAATTCTACTTCGGAATAGTGGTGTTTCTAAATGGTGGGGTTTCTGAATTGAGGGGTTTCTGAATGGAGGTGTTTCGGAATGGAGGTTCGTTCCCCAATCTCCTAAGCAACTCAAAGCCTAGAGAACCTGACTAAAAATGAGGATTCTGAACCATCACCGCTCAGATCTCCATATACCATATTAGGGCGCGACCTTCCCTGACTGGCCAATTCAACCAACCGGCTTCACTGATTGGACAAACGTTCACACTTCTGAAATCAGAAGCGTTCTTAGGCAGGCAATGTTACAAATGAGTAGCAGATTAAGTGACTCTATGTAATTATTTAAACACCTCGTCAATGCGCGATGTTGCGCTGGACGTTACATCTGAACAATGGAGTTGGAGCCCCCAAAGATTCAGTGAAGGTGGCCGTGGGGCACAAAGTGTACTCGTTTGGAGTGAATGAGAACAACACAATTGACGTACGCATCTTCAACACGGTGACCATGCGCTGGTCGCCGCTGGCCCTGGTAAAAGCTGGAAATGAGTGCAATGAGCTCCAAGAAATGGACATGAAATGGACACCCGTGCTGATAGAAAATGTAATTTATCATGTCTGGTTGGAGCCGTTTAAAAGCGGAATTTGTACATTCAATGTCGACAACCACACCTGGTTCAGGCCCAGCGTTTCTGGAGCCGTCCCATTTATAGGCTCGCACTGCGCTCGTGCGATCTGTGCTGTGAGGGATTCAATATATGTCTGTGCAGTTGGCAGGGGCAGCTATTGCGTAGACGTCCATAAGTTGTCTACCACAACAATGACCTGGGCGATCATCGGGGCCAGAGATCTTTTCGTGGAGTTGCCAGGCTTTCGCCCCGCCACCGCAATTGGTACAAAAATCTTCATATTCCAAAGCTTTCTCGGAATATGCCGGCCAACCAAGATGCGCAGCTACCTCTGGATGTTTGACACGGAGTTAGAGCGCTGGCTGAGCATGCCAGAGCCTCTTTTGGAAGGCTGTTCACCGATAGGTTCTCAGGCCTTTGCCCACAGTGGACAGCTGTACGTCTTTGATGGCCACAGCATTCTGGACAAACGGGACTACTTCCCCAAGGATATATGGAGATTCAATCCAGACACCTTCTCCTGGACCATGCTTAAGCCCAGGGGGATCGTCCCGCGCTCGACGTCCTGGTCTATTTTCAGAGCCTGTTGCGTGTTGGGAGATTGTGTTGTGCTGTTTTGTGATAAAGAAGATGCAAATGATCTGTTCGTGTTAGACTTAAATCCCAGCCTGAAGACGTTATGTAAGCTCGCGGTTATTCGTTACGACTTGAATCAGGCCGAACTCACGCACAACATCAGGTGGGAACTGGACGCCATGGCTACCAACATGTGTAAGGATGGAGAGCATTTGGATGATGAAGGCATCAAAGGCAGCTGTTTAAACAATATAGATATCCAGTACAAAACCCGTGGAGGGCGCAAATGCAATGACATAAAATGTCATTGCTCGAATACCCCCTATTGGGGTATAGGGGATAGTTAGAGTTTTGTAATACACAACTAGAGAATGTAGAAGATTAACGGTCATTTTGATCTGTATGTTTTGCCTGTTTTGTTTCCCCAAGTCCAGCCTGGAATTGTGGACAAAAGCAAAATAAATCTTTAGTTTTGGTGTCTGTGGAGCTTAAATGTCCTCAAATGGTGGTCCGTGGCTCAAATGCTGAATAAATGGTGGGCCCTGGTATCAAAAAGGTTGAAAACCACTGATGTAAATGTTTGAGATGGCTGAGTTGTTGTCTCCACCGTAAGGTGATAACTATGTTTCCTCCCCCGTCCGTCCGTCCATCCGTCCGTCCCGTCCGCCCCATCTGTCCGTCCATCCCAGGGGTGACATAACACACACATATGTGTGTGTGTGTGTTGCCCGAAGGGGCACAGGGCTTGTTTTAATATGCTTTGGTTGAAAGAAATGTTGCTGTTGTGCATTTGATGGGAGGCTCTGGGTGGTGGCTGGGCTTGATTGCTGCAGGTGAGTGTGGGCAGTTCAGGGCATGTCTGATAGCTTTAATAATTTCCTGTTATTTCCTTATTGTAAACAATGTGTCACATACAGGTATATGACTAACACACATATATGTCATCTATGTATTTTAATTGGGTCGCGACATGAGTTTGTATCTGCCATAAGTATGTAATGTGAGTTAGGCCTCTGCATTTTCCATTCTCTCTGACATAGATTTTACTGGGGCAAAAGGCTTATTTGACTTTGTTGATATTTCACTGTCTGCAAAATTCTGGTGTGAAAGTAGTTATGTTTTGATTCCTGCCTAAACAGACTTATCATGCGTTTCAACCTTGTTCTGTGTGCCTGCCAGCGATGACAGAAGCACACAGGTTGAGATTCGTCATAATCCATCCGCAATTTATACGATTTTTTTACGGCTATGGCCGGCAGCACGGTTTGCACAACCCCTGCAATATATACATTAAAATGTGCGGCTCGGCCAGGAATGATGTGCTTGTGCTTTTCTTTCCGATACGCATCACCGTGCCAACGCAATTCGCAATAAACAATGCGAAAAATTTAGTCTAGTTTTAGTCGACGAAAAGTAAATAATTTTAGTTTTTATTTTAGTCCATGAAACCAATTTTATTAGTAGTTTTAGTCAACAAAAACTATTGTCATTTTAGTCTAGTTTTAGTCTGACAATTTAGTCTCCAATTGGTTCCAATATATCATTTAACAGGGGATCTCCTGGAATTTTCTGAAGGACCCCTGGGATCCAGAGTGTGTACAAGTGGAACCAAATGGACCCGCTAGTATTCATTTGTTTGACAAAAAGGTCCCAAAAGAAAAATCACTGGAGAAACATTGTGAAACACAACTTGATGTCATCAACCATGTTGATTTCACCATGTTAATGTTTTTTTTTTTTTTTTTTTTCAGACCTCCATTTCTAGGGAACACAGAATGGGGGGGGGGGGGGGGGTTATCATGTCCACACAACATCTCTAAGGTATAATAATGGCACTCCCCTTTAAATAGGCTAAACTAGCATTCCAACTGAATTTTGAAACCACAGTTTCCTCACCAGCAATGTGTAATATAATGTGTGTTTAATTCATTCAATGTCAAAACACGATCTCAAGTTGTGGCCAAACTAAGTTGTGGGTAGGTCTGATCTATCTAGTAGAAGAGTTGCGACATTGATGGGGCAGAAAACAGCCTGGTCACGTGGTTCATGTACTCGCACGAGCACATAGCCTCCAATGCATTCCGTAACTTTCGGTTGTCCCTTTTTGTTGTCTCTTCTCAATAGAAGTCTATGCATACCCGTAGCTACGGGGCAGTAGGGGGCGATGCCCCCTACTAGCGGCCCCAAGGCAAATTGAGTTTGAGACCCCTGGCTTAAGGCTATTTGGCAGGCCACAACTGCAATCTGACCTTAAATGTAGTGAATGAAGGCAAAAATGGCCGACTAAATGTTATTGTTGTTGGTTGATGCATAGCCTTTTCTAAAACATTTTCCTCCTGCCGTGGAGATATACAGTATATGCTCAACTATTTGTTGCTGGTTAGTGGTTGTATAACAACGTTCTCTCTCTCTATCCCTCCCTCCTTCCCCATGGAGTTGCTCATAGTGTTGTTGCGGGATGCAATCGTGTTTCATGACTGTATGTTTATTTGTTCTGTTGAGTATAATATAGTCTTTATCTGCTGTATAATTGGAGCACATACATGTAACCATTTTCTCCAATTAGTGTGTTTTTTGAGCATGTGAGTGTGTGCTTAACATGCAACTTTGGTGGGGAAAAATATTGCCCCCCCTGAAAACATGAATGCCCCACCACTGATAATTTTCAGGCTACGGCCCTGAGTCTATGTATGAGCCTCCATTGGACTGACCCCATGAAGTGAACGGAGTTTGCGTAAATCGGTCTATGTTAGCAACGCTTTGCGTTGCTAACATTAAGCTCTCACTCAACAACACATCGTTGATGTAACGTTACATTCTACAACCAGCAGCATAGTCTGCCGATTGCTTTATGCTAAATCCTGAGGTGTCTCTTCAGGTTTGTAATCTAGCTCTCATCTTCTTGGTTTCTCTGTCCCAAGACACTCGGTCGGACGGCAGCTCAATGATCTGTCTGTCTCTTCCTCTCTGTCCTTCTATCTCTCTCCATCTTAATCCTTCTCTTTTCCTCTCTGTTACTCTTCACTTCACAGAGGGAGGGAGGACTGCTCTCAACAGGGGCGGATCTAGGCATGGGCATGGGGGGGCAATGCTCCCCTAAATGCCCATTCTGCCCCACCAAACAAGATGCCATGCAAAACAACCCAAGATATTTCAAATTAAAGTGCTTCTATTTAAAATGATGTGAAACACTACTACTGCTACTAACTAACTACAGCTCTGTCACCACTAAACCAGGTAAGCTACAACTAGGTATAATTATAAAGTGGAGAGTAGTGAAAGTTAAACAGGCAGCTAGACAGGAACTAGACATGACATATACATACTGTATATGCTACAACTAAACTATACAGCTAAGACTAAAACATACAACTAAGCAGCTAAACAGACACATATAAATATATACTACGACTATGGAATACTACAACTAAAACTATACATCTAACATACTATAACATACTACAACTAAGCATTCATTCATTCATTCATTCATTCATTCATTCATTCATTCATTCATTCATCCATTGGGAGCCAGGGGCGGATATAACATGTCCCATTTGGAGGGGCAAGAAAAAATGATATGGGGGCGGCTTCATCGCCCGTGACGCGATGAAGCCGCACCCATACCATTTTCGGTTACAGGACTTTTATTTAAAGGGCAACTTCGCCACTTTTCAACACTCCTTGTGTGGTGTTGGTCATTAGCATACATGCTAATGACCTCCTGATTAACAACATTGGGATTCTGTGGCTCCAGCGCCGTGCTTCCCAAGTTGTCAGATTCTCCCCCAGTGACGTCACTGGTATGGAACGTCCCTCTGCCTAAAACTACAGCGAGTGTTGGACCAGTAGGCTTGCCATGGGGGTGAAACTGCCTAACCAAACAACACAAGACAACAAGCCAGTATAACTGCGTTTGTTGAGGAGATTATTATTACTTATTGGCAGCATATGTGATAGGCTCCTACTTAAATATAATGAAGAAATGCAAGCAAGTTGTTGTGGAAGGTGGAGGACACTGGAGTGCAGCAGCCACGGAGCTTATGCCAGCCAGGAAGCCAGCCACGTAGCTAAGGGCTAATGCTAACGCCAGTGTAGCTAACGTCGTCTAGCTAAAAGTCTTGGGTGAAGCTGACACACACACAGGGAACCATCACATCACTGGATCCACACGCAAACCTTTCTGCACAGGAATGGAGCAAGAGTGACATCAGTTGGAAGTAAGTGTACGTGTGTGTGTGTGTGTGTGTGTGTGTGTGTGTGTGTGTGTGTGTGTGTGTACACGTGTACGACGTATTGTTTACAATACGGTCGTGTAGCCCTGTAGGCTAGGGCAGTGGTTTTCCGGGGACCACCAGTGGTCCCATTTTGTTTCATGTTTACACTCTCAAGAGTTAAAATATTCATCATGTGAATTAGCCCAAGTCTACACAACTAGAGAATGTATTAGATTAATGCTCATTTTGATCTGCATGTTTGCCTGTGTTGGTTCCCAAATCCAACCTGGCTGGTATTGTGGACAAAAGCAAACAAATCTTTGAGGACTGTGGGGCTAAAATGTCACCAAATGGTGGTCCGTGGCTCAAATGTTGAATAAATGGTGGGTCCTGGTATGAAAAAGGTTTAAACCTACTTGAGGGAGTTCAGGAGGTCCCTTGCTAAATGATAGTTGCAGTAGCCAAATGAACCGTTATGGGTGAGTTAAATCTGAGTTTCCCAACTCATCTTACAATATAAATTGGGGGTCCCAAGAGATGGCATTTGTCTTATTGGGGTCTATGGAATAAATTTGGGGGTCCTTGACATGGAATAGTTTGGAAATGGGAACCATTGCTGTAAACCATGAACACATTTGCCATATTCATGTGATGCTTGCTCATGTTTCAGCATATAAATACCTGTCAACTGTATTCATCAGGTCAGCCCATGAAGATGAAGGTGCACAGAAGCTGATCTTTTCGTGGACAGAATGGTGAGCTTTCCATACTCAACTCAAACTTTATACATAAAGCACATCGCAAGCTACTAGCTGTATTAGCTGTATTATATTTGCTCCCCTCATCTTCCAGTAGCCAACCAAGTCTGACCAAGTTCTGTAAAAATGTAAATATTGTATACCGTCCTTTGTCTCACTCTGTAATATTGCATCTGTTAAATCACACTAGCATCTGTCACCAGATGACAGTGAATTGACTTTAACCCTTTATAATACTGTACCTCAAAAGAAAGCAACAAACTATACTATAAAACTGACAACATTGTACAAATTACACAACGTGCCTTGCACTGATTAATAATAAATCCATTTGTGTAACACCTTTCATGAAATGAAATGCAGCACAAAGTATTTTAGAGATCAATGGAGAAATAAAATAGCCACAATAAAACACCAAAGTATTTGCAGTAGTGGGTATATAAATTTACTCATGCATTTTTGACAAGCTGTAGGCCTATTCTCTCAGTTGTTTTCTTTTTCAGCAAAACACACACACCTCAGTGTTTTTTGCATTGTGCATGACAGACATCATGCAATATTTCTAATGTGAAATTAATACGTGCCATTCAGTTGTAGCATAATTTGGTCTGTACATTTTAAAGTATTGAGTCCAATATACTGTACAAGCATACATCACATGAATCATACTGTAGCCTACACACTCAATCATCTTTGAGTGTTTTCACCATTTTTGACTCATGTCTTCTCTCACAGCCGTGTGCCCAGATCCAGATCCATCGTCGGGTCATCGACTCTGCAAAGCTCCTGCCTGCAGTGACCTCCGAGTCTGACTAATGCACTTGTACATGAAGTTTGATAGATTCCATATTGTGTTCAGTAGAATTGTTAAATCACTAATAATAAAATAATATTAAAATATAGTTGATTTGATGTCAAGTTTGTTTATTCATGTGGGCTATTGTATTTATACACTCTGACCAATACAAGGTTGAAATTGTCATCAAAGGCTACCGTGGAACTACAGATCATTCACACCATTCTCTTTATACAAATAATAAGACCACAATGAAATAAGTCTTGAGTTGTTTATTGAACTGTAACATGACGTAACACACACACACATTTAAAAAGTACATTGTTGTTAAATGCAACACTACAGTTCATGTACATGTCTGATACATCAATGTGATCTAATTTTAAAATATTGATCAAGATTGTGTGTAGATGTCTTTATAGCCATTGCAGTAACATACAAACTATATAATATATTGTATACTTCCTTGAAAACCACTTGAGGAGATGACACCCACCAGGACCTCAGCTCCTGCAAATAAAATATGCATTTATTGGCCTCTGTCACAATCATAGTATGGTAAACAATACGTTTTTTTTTGTTTTGTTTTTTCTCATTTTTGGAAAAATATATTTTAAAAAAATGGCAGGTGTACAAGCTCGTAGCACAGCACCAAGTGACACTGAGCTTGTATACCGTATCTGCTATTTTTCCAATAACTTTTTGTAGTTCGAATATGCAGTAATCGTGGTATTCTATGTTGTGGTGGTATTAATTACAACAAAGGGGTATTTTAGCATCCTCAATTCTCACTCAAGTATCAGAAAGTACAGAAATGTTGCATTCTTGAATACAGCTAGGGTCATAATGTAATGGCAGCACTGGGCATTTAGCATTACAAATGCATCTGCATGATTGCTGGTACTCGGAACATTGTCTATTCATGGAGGTGTGAAACATTTGTGGTAGCCTACTTCACAAAACAATAGTTGTTTTGGACTTCTAAAAAAGCCCAGTTCCACCACTCAAAGAATACATTTACATTTCCAGATGGCCATGCATTTTAAGGAAATCGTATTGTTTTATCTGTAGCATTTTGCCGATTTCCAGTACTATATAGTATAGCTTACTATACAGTATAACATACCGATGCCGCGGCTACGTCCACTCTGCCATTAGTCCGGTGTAACTGGTCCCTGAAATGTGTGTCGCAGTCCGACGTCCATCCATCAGCGTTCGCCGACACGAAATGAGTTTGACTATTATTACCAATACTACAATAGTACTACTACTGTTAGTTTTACTACTAGCGCTAAATAATGGACGTTATACTTTCATCGTGCAGCAACAACGAGGAAAAAAACAAAACAAAACATCCAACCTCCACTAGCCTGCCTACTTCCTGGAGGCAGCACAGTGGGAGGAAATGCCGCGCAATGCACTGTGGGTAATGTAGGACAAGCGATCTGAGAGCGCTCTGAATATAGATGCGCCTAAATGCGTGTTTTTGGGCATTCATTGACCAAATTAAAATGTTTATATTTTTACATGAACAGATAGGATACTAAAGCCGAGGAGCGGCCCCGTTTATATTGGCGAAATTCCCCTTTAAAAGTCATGTAACCGAAAATGGTATGGGTGCGGCTTGGTATGGGTGCGGTTTTAGTCTTAGTCAAGTAAAGCATCAATAATAACATCAGTTGTTGTTGAAGTTGCAACAGACACGCAGCATGCATAAAGCTAAAGGTCTGACCCAGAGAGTTTTCTGTTTTCAATGATGAAATGCTGTTGGTTTAGTGGTGACACAGCTGTAGTTAGTTAGTAGCAGTAGTAGTGGTTCACAGACTGGGTATTTACTTAACTTGAACTCAAACTGCGGTACAACACTATTAACGCTGTTACCTCCTATAAACAGTTTGTCTTTATGTGGTTGACAGTCCATTACTCTGTGCTGTTTAGGAGATCTGGCACTTCAAAATAAGGGTTTTTACCGATTACACCGGCTTGAGCCGTGGCATATAGTAGAAAACCACGTATGTGCGGTCGCACTGAATGTGTTAACTATAAACAGTTTGTCTTTGTGTGGTTGACAGTCCATTACTCTGCGCTGCTCTTACTCTGAAGGAACAGATCTCTGAGCTGGAGATGTAGCGTCTAATAATAACCTCTGTCTCTGTCAGGGGAAAAACTCACATCTAACAAACTTCTGACTCTTCAAAGTTCACAGTCTTAACTTTTCTTCTTTGTGACGTTTAGAGCTGGTATATATATAATAGTGCTGCTGCTGCTGCTGCTGCTGTACTGCTGCTGCTGCTGCTGCTGTAATGTTGCTGCTGCTGCTGCTGCTGCTGCTGCTGCTGCTGCTGCTGCTGCTGCTGCTGTACTGCTGCTGCTGCTGCTGCTGCAGCAGGATGTTGATTTACAAAATAATACATTTTTAAAAAGTTCCTGTAAAGGATTGAAATCTTCCGATTTCTCTCTCTCTCTCTCTGTGAGTGTGCGATCACATTTTAACTTAATAAACTCTCCCCGCGGGCAGGGGCGGATCTAGGCATGGGGGGGGGGGGGGGGGGGGGGGGGGGGGGGCAATGCCCCCCTAAATGCCCAGTCTGCCCCCCCAAACACGATGCCATGCAAAACAACCCAAAGATATTTCAAATTAAAGTGCTTCTATTTAAAATGATGTGAAACACTACTACTGCTACTAACTAACTACAGCTGTGTCACCACTAAACCAACAGCATTTCATCATTGAAAACAGAAAACTCTCTGAGTCAGACCTTTAGCTTTATGCATGCTGCGTGTCTGTTGCAACTTCAACAACAACTGATGTTATTATTGATGCTTTACTTGACTAATAGTCAAGTCCTGGAACTGAGAATGGTATGGGTACGGCTTCATGAAGTCACCCCCCCATACCATTTTCTCCTGCCCACCCCATTTAGGTAGTGTTACATCGGCCCCTGCCCGCGGGGTGTGAGTGATGGTGAAGGTTCCAGTTCACATTATGGATGTGTATAATAATGTTTTGCATCCAGCCTGCATGGCATGGTGGTGCTATGAGACACGGAGCCACTCACGCTGAAAATTATCCTCACTTTTATTTAGTTTTTATTATAGGCTTAAATGGGGTTGGGGGTTAAATTCCACCTCCAGCGGAGCTGAGACTGTACTGTATGGACGTTTGAACTTCTGGCTTCTTCTTATTAAAAGTTTCGTCATGCCCAGCAGGGGCGTTATCCTGTGTCCGTGCTCATGGAGGAGGACAGGGATCCCAGAGATCCCAGGGATCTGGCGTGGTGCCGCTGTGCTGCGCCAATTAAGTTCCAGAACGTGCAGAGCCTCACGCTGTTGGTGGCGTCCAACCAGGGCGGAGAGGAAACGACCCGCATCGACCAGCTGGGATTCATCGGGACGCCCGTCCACTTCACCAACATGAGCCACTTCAGGAGGGTCAACGGGACCAAAGGGGAGTCTCACGAGTGAGTCTGGATGCCAGGGGCGGATGTAACATTTACCAATTGGGGGGGGGGGGGGTTGGTATGGGTGTGGCTTCATGTGACTTATGGGTGCGCTTCACGCCACGGGGGGATGAAGCCGCACCCATGCCCTTTTCATTTCCAGGACTTTTATTAGTCAATTAAAGCATCAATAATAACATCAGTTGTTGTTGAAGTTGCAACAGACACACAGCATGCACAAAGCTAAAGGTCTGACTCAGAGAGTTTTCTGTTTTCCATGATGAAATGCTGTTGGTTTAGTGGTGACACAGCTGTAGTTAGTAGGCACTGAAATATTTGAAATATTTAGAATTTGAAATATCTTGCGTTGTGCATGCATGCCATCGTGTTAAGGGGCAGACTCGGCATTTAGGGGGCCATTGCCCCCCCATGCCCATGCATACATCCGCCCCTGATACCCAATAATACTTCCAGTAAATGACATCATACTGTGAGTGTTGATTTGAGTTGCTATGGTAACTGTGTGACAAATGTAGATTTGATAAGCAGCAGTAATAAATGATAAACCTGAAGAGATCCATTCTATCTCTCCATATCTATAATGGAAACAATTATTGTTTAAACTTTAATGCTGCTGGACTTGTGGATCATGTCTTTGTTTTGTCTCAATGCCTGGGGGAAGATTTTTACTCTTCATTTCAGGTTTTGTTCTAACTTTAGTTCTAACCATGTTAACCTGCTCTTAAAGCTACAGTCCATTCTGGCTGAGTACTTTTACTCTGATTACATTGTTAACCTGCTCTTAAAGCTACAGTCCATTCTGGCTGAGTACTTTTACTCTGATTACATTGTTAACCTGCTCTTAAAGCTACAGTCCATTCTGGCTGAGTACTTTTACTCTGATTACATTTTGTTCCTTTTTTATCACTCTTTTTGAGTTGAGTTATTGAAGGTAATTACAGTCCATTTTGAGTTCTTTCTAATTGTTTCTAATAATGGTTAAATTAGAAGTCTACAATAAAACATAGTTTTAGACGATCACCTTTTTTTTTGCATGATCGTCTAACGGCAGACTATACTCACTCAGAAATGATCAAAATCACCTGATGCACGCTCATACATGCACGCGCGTGGTCTATATGTACATCGCTGATCATAATCCATAAATCGCCGCGACATTACGGGCTGATTTGAGTTATTTATGATATAATAATGATCGTCATGCTAGCGATCAACCCTCCTTCGGTTTTCATGATCAAGCCAAAATAGCCCAGAAAAAATATGACCCGGAAGTACAGGAAGTAGAACCTGTTTGAGTCAAAGAGTCTCAGGCTGCCTCTACACTGTTTTTTGCACAGTCCAAGTCTCGGACCGGGGTGTGACGTCACGTCCTCCTTTTTTGAATGGGTTTCAATGGGAACTTCCTGCTACTTCCTGTCTGTATTTCGGACAGTGCTCAGGCAGCAGGAAAGACCCGCCCACGGCCGAAATTCAGACAGGAACTAGATGGAAGTCTCATTGAAACCCATTCAAAAAAGGAGGATGTGACATCACACCTGCAGCCGAAAGTTGGAATGTGCACTTGTGCAGTCAGGGCCCTGCCACCTAGTGGTGATAGTCATGTAGCCCATTATAGACAGCATCACAAACGCTATTTGAATGGGAATAATTTGATGAATAAATGTTTAAATACATTTCTCATTTACAGTTTTTTTTACAGTTCTGCATGGTTTGAGAATTTAGCGGAGTTTAGAGACTCGCACGCCCAGCGTGCGAGTGAAAACAGAGTGTGAACTGCAGTGTTTCGAAGTTCGGGTCATGACGGAACAAATCGTACTCACGGCCACAATATTCGCTTTACACGCGTGTTTTTTTCGTAGACAAACTTCTCCCGTTTCACCCAATGCCCAGGCACGTACAGAAACGGAGCTATGCGCCTCAGAACGAATTCTTAAAGTAAAGCTTGCAGGTTGACCTACTTTTCAGAAATATGTAGTTGGCGTCCTTAGTATTTTTTGTCAAGTAACGCTGGAAATTCCACCCAGAAGGGGTTAAAATTAAGTCCCAGGAATCACATGAACATGCCAATCAAAACCAATGAGATTTTTTTCCGCTTGTGTGACGTCACACAATTATCCAGAATTATCCAGTTGCACAAGTCAGGGGGAAAGGGATTCTGCTTGGGGGAGGGGGGCACCTCCAGCAGCCAGCTGCTATGGACAGACAGCAGCAGCCATGTCACGTCGTCTTGTGTTGCCTGTCGGACTGTTTTGCCACTTACAGCACCCACCTGTCAGCTGGGATTCAGTACACTGTAATGTACAGTATATGTAGTGTAAATACTGTAATGTACAGTATTTACAGTACACGAGGACAGTTTTGGGAGTTGATGTAAATGACACGGCAGACTGACTGCTGTGCCGTGGGACTGAATGCTAAGGTGTTTGTTATGCTAAAATCTGTTGGCTCTCCAGCGCTTCCTGGGCATGATCGCATATCTGGGCAAATACGTTCCAAACCTCAGCGAACTGTCGACGCCACTGCGACAACTGCTGCACAAGGACGTGGCCTGGAGCTGGACGCAACGCCAGCAGGATGCTTTAGACCAGGGGAGCCCAACCAGTAGATCGGGATCTACCGGTAGATCTCGGCCTGATCACGAGTAGATCTCGGGAGATGTGGCGAGGAAAGAAAATAAAAATGGGGTGGAAAAGAAAAAAAGAGCGATTGTGTGTGTGTGTGTGTGTGTGTGTGTGTGTGTGTGTGTGTGTGTGTGTGTGTGTGTGTGTGTGTGTGTGTGTGTGTGTGTATCTGGACTGTTCTTATTATGATTGCATTTGCAATGGCAGTGTTTGTCCAAGTCTGTTGTACTTAATGTTGTACTGTTGTAAGCCTATTTATGACAAGTCTGTTGTACTTTATGCTTATATGGACATAAAGTAAAGTGGTAAAACAAAGTAGTGTTGTGTTGTTGTGAAGTTACTGTAGGCTGGCAACGATGCGTGTGGTTTGAAATGTTGATATTGGACTGGTAGATCCCGGAGGGGTTGGTTGCTGAAAAGTAGATCTTGGGTCAAAAAAGGTCGGGCACCCCTGCTTTAGACCAACCCACCCGTCTTTCAATATTACCATGTCTCAAAACCTGTGACACTCACCTGTGATGCATCCCAATATGGTCTAGGAGCTGCCTGCCTCCAAGATGACAGACCAATGGCGTATGCATCGTGCTCTCTGACTCCAACGGAAAGCAGGTACGCACAAATAGAAAAAAGAACTGCTGGCAGTCGTCTTTGCCTGCTACAAGTTCTATGACTACATCTATGGCAAAGCTGTTGTGATCGAGACCGACCGCCAGCCTTTGGTTACAATCCACAACAAACCTTTCCACACAATTCCAGCTCGCCTGCAGCGCATGATGTTGAGACTGCAAACACACTGGGAAGACTGGGAAACACCTCTATCTGCATGCAGTCACCCTCTCGCGTGCACCCAGGAGTGATGTTTGCACCTGACATATACATATACAAATTACAATTGACTCCTTGTTAATATATTACTTATTAATTATTACCTTCATTTCAAAGCAATATATTATATTACAATATTACTGTGTAATATAATAATATTACTATTACATATTACTTAAAAAAAAACTTTTTACAAAATATATAAATGAATAGGCTATTTAGTGTCACTAATAATCAAATATTATATAGGCCAATGGCATACCTACAATAAAGCAAGCTCACTTGGCTATCTGGCCAAATCTATATGAAATAAACTTGTGGGAAAAAAAAAAAACATTCCTGAATAAATAATTTGGTGACAAATTATAGAAAATAAGTAATTATTTAACTTCTGCAGTTGTCAAGATAATTTCGCAAGAACATTTTCAATGAAATAGATTGACAGAAAGTAATATTGAAGTAATGCAGTAATGCAGAAAGAAAAGTCTAATATATTAGATTGTTTTTGTTAAGTAATATATGTATATTACAAGTTACTGCATTTTGGTAATATATTATGTAATATATTAAGTTAGGTAGTGCACATGGGTCCGTGTACTTTTCGGCCGTTCAGGATTCTGTTTTATACTTGTTAAATTTAAAATCAGAATAGACTCCAAAACGGCCCGTTTCGCTATTCTGTTTTGAAAACAAAATTTAGAGTTGTGAATTGTAAGAGCAATATACGACCCGTTTCCAGGTTCTAATTGTTGTGGTTCGAATCAGAAACACAATTTAAACTCACTGCTCCTCTGGGCGAGGTGGCGAAGCAGATCCTGAAATCTGTTTTGTGTCCGCTGCTGCCACCCCCCCCCCTGCCCCCTGCCTCCTCCCTCCTCCGTGCTGAGGGCGGAGGCGTGGCACGGAGCTCTTGATTGACAGCTCGGTTACTGCTGCAGTTACTACAAGGAGACACACGCGGCGCTGTTGGTACTAGCAGTTGATATTATAAATTATTATGAGTAGACAATATTATTATACATTTATCCTTTATATTTAGATTTTATTTATACCATGTAGCACTGCCGTTAATAAATTTAATAAATTAGTCGCATTTAATGCATATTAATACAGTGCTGTTATTACATTCTGATTAGACATTGATGATTGATGCATCCTCCTCTGTGTCAACTCTTAATTAATAAAGTAATAGAGACAGATAGACATTTTAAAGAGGCCTACCCGGGACCTCGTCATCTGTGTCATTAATCATTATTATGCAACACGTTATGTTACAGGTAGGCCTGTTTATTTGGTCAATTAAGTGTTTTGGGCTGCCATGGTGCCAAACAAGGTGCCAAACTAATCATTGAAGTAATGTAGTCTGTATACATTTATCCTTTATCATTTAGATTATAATTATGACTGCTGCTGTCATTACAAATACATTGGCGTTAGCGGCATTTTGATTGAATCTTAACGGGTCATAACCAGCCACAGAGCTATTATTTCTACCTACTGGTAGCCTATACAGCGCACACTGCAGCGAGGGCGTGATCATGGTGTCACGGATGGACCACAGTGACAGACAGTAGGCCTAAAGGGTCCCCTGGTTGTTGCGGATGTGCACGTCCAAACTCATTCAAATTCAATGATGATGTATTTAATATTTAATTCAAATGTAGGTTACGGTATTCATTCGGTAGGTATTAGATCACACATCATAGGCTGTTGCGCGCGCTTACACACACACACACACACACACACACACACACACACACACACACACACACACACACACACACACACACACACACACACACACACACACACTTGATTTTATAGGCACTATCTATAGCCTACCATCTTCCACAAAGTTGGCTAGAATGTTGAAAACAATCTGATGATGAGCCCCGGTGAGGCATTACTCCTATTCATTTACTTCAATGCCTAGTTCGGGTGGCACCTTGGCGGCCCAAGTGGCGCACCTCATAAACACTTAATTGAATAACGAATACACTATAAACATAGCGGGTTGCATAACAATGACACACATGATGATGGTGGGACACTTACCCTATATGTTGAATACAAAGTAGACTTACTTTAGCATGTTAATTAATTAGAAAGTTTATATTCATTGTCTGTCTGTCTTGTCTGTTTGTCTGTCTGTCTCTATTATTATTTTTTTAATTACTTAAGAGTTGACATGAATGTAACAACAGCCCTGTGTTAATATGCAACCAAAAAGTGGGGTAATTTATTTGAAATTACGGTAGGATAAATGTATAATAATATTGTCTTAATAATTTATAATATCAACTGCTAGTACCAACAGCGCCGCGTGTGTCTCCTTGTAGTAACTGCAGCAGTAACCGAGCTGTCAATCAAGAGCTCCGTGCCACGCCTCCGCCCTCAGCACGGAGGAGGGAGGAGGCAGGGGGCAGGGGGGGGGGGGGGGGGGGGGGTGGTGGCAGCAGCGGACACAAAACAGATTTCAGGATCTGCTTCGCCACCTCGCCCAGAGGAGCAGTGAGTTTAAATTGTGTTTCTGATTCGAACCACAACAATTAGAACCTGGAAACGGGTCGTATATTGCTCTTACAATTCACAACTCTAAATTTTGTTTTCAAAACAGAATACCGAAACTGGCCGTTTTGGAGTCTATTCTGATTTTAAATTTAACAAGTATAAAACAGAATCCTGAACGGCCGAAAAGTACACGGACCCACATGTCCCAACACTGTTTATGATTGAGTATCCCTACAGAATCTAGAATCTGTGTGGAGCATGATTTGTGGCGATCACTCATTGTGGACAACTTATTAAAAGGCCTTTGGGAGTCAATTCAATGTTGCCATGTAGCCTAAGGTTAAAATGTTGCACAAAATGCCCTATAACAACTTACAATATAATACAAGCAGTATAAACATACAACATCAAGAACATCTCATGAGTCAAGCAGTCCAGCCCTTGGATCGGGCTGACTTTTCTCAACCATTTACCGACAGATTTGTCGGCAAGAAAAAACTTGCCAGAACTTATAGACGTCATACCACACGGTGTAAAATCCAGCGAAGCGTTAGTTCATTGAGGCACGGAGGGCAGAAGGTTTATTTAATTCCCCTTATTTTCAATCAGTAATTCATTCTGTTCCTTTAAATCTGCAGTCTCTCCATGTCAACTCCCCTCACTCTCTTTGGCTGTCACCATGTCAACTCCCCTCACCGTCATTGGCTGTCAGCTAGTCAGTCACACCCACATTCAATCATGTGCTCTATATAAGCAGTCTCTTCTCTCTCCCTCTCCTCTCTGTCTCTTCCTGCTAAGCTGACTCTGTCCTGTTGATCAGATATGTATTCAAATTTCCTCCACCTCCCCGGCCTCCTCCCTGTGGCACCAGTTCCGAGTACATGAGTCTCTGATTAATCATGATTAATTAATTGTTGTATCTAGTTCTGTTATGGTATCCGTGTTTACTGTGGACTATGATTTTTTTTCTGTATCCATGTAGTTCATGCATTTTGGATAATGTTGTAATGTCTCATGTCAGTCTGCACTGGATATGATGCTCATGTGTTAATGTCTTGTATTTTACTGTACCTTGGCTCTGCTCAGTGGGGGTTGTTGATATCAGAGCTGTACCTCAGGTGTGCAGGTAATCGGAGATATCAAATGTGATATCAGACCTATGACTCAGTTCATAGATCGTCTGATATCACATGAGCAAGAGCCATGCCGCCATACAAACATGCAAAAGCTTTGCAATAAATGGTCTATGGTCAATCTTATTCTGAGCCGAAGTGTGTCAATGAATTGTAGCGCGCGCACGCACGCACAGCGCACGCACACACACACTCTCTCTCACACGCTCTTTTGATGCGCAGCTCAGAGTGAGCGCGTATATAGTCAGTTCCTTATGTAATTTTGTAGGATGAAGACGAAGATTTTTAAAACTATACTCAACAAAAATTTAAACGCAACACTTTTGTTTTTGCTCCCATTTTTCATGGGATGGACTTGAAGACCTAAAATTCATTCCAGATATACAATACAACCATTTCTCTCAAACACTGTTCACAAATCTGCATAAATGTGTGGTATTGAGCACTTCTGCTTTGATGAAATATCCACCCCACCTCACAGGTGTGCCACATCTGGATGCAGGTGTGACATCATGATTAGTGCACAGGTGTACCTTAGATTGTCCACAACAAAAGGCCACTCTGAAATATGCAGTTTTTTGTTTCTTTATTGGGGTTCTGAGGCCTCAGAACCAGTCAGTATCTGGTGTGACCACCATTTGCCTCATGCAGTGCAACACATCTTCTTCCCATAGAGTTTATCAGATTGTCAATTATGGCCTGTGAAATGTTGGTCCACTCCTCTTCCATGGCTATGTGAAGTTGCTGGATATTAGTGGGAACTGGTACACGCTGTAAAAATGGTAATAACACAATATTACCACATTATTACCATTTTGACAGTGCATACCAGTTCCCACTAATATCCAGCAACTTCACATAGCCATGGAAGAGGAGTGGACCAACATTTCACAGGCCATAATTGACAATCTGATAAACTCTATGGGAAGAAGATGTGTTGCACTGCATGAGGCAAATGGTGGTCACCAGCTACTGACTGGTTCTGAGGCCTCAGAACCCCAATAAAGAAACAAAAAACTGCACATTTCAGAGTGGCCTTTTGTTGTGGACAGTCTAAGGTACACCTGTGCACTAATCATGATGTCACACCTGCATCCTGATGTGGCACACCTGTGAGGTGGGGTGGATATTTCATCAAAGCAGAAGTGCTCAATACCACACATTTATGCAGATTTGTGAACAGTGTTTGGGAGAAATGGTTATATTGTATATCTGGAATGAATTTTAGGTCTTTAAGTCCATCCCATGAAAAATGGGAGCAAAAACAAAAGTGTTGCGTTTAAATTTTTGTTGAGTATATATATTTTTGGAAACCTTACGGCCTACTGAATCAGAAAATGTTTGATTCCATTTTTTTCAAGGTCATTACAGCAGCCATCTTGGATCTTTAAATGGCTACTTTTAATAACGAATTTCTCATTATCTTGCCTCCAAGATGACCTAAAATCATGATTGCAGTGGTTAAATCTACATTTTTGAGGGCAAGGAATACAATGGAAATGGTTTTCATTGTAAATGAGGGATGTATGGTTAGGAATTTTGCATTTATACATGACTAAATGGTATTATTCTGGTAATCTGGGCACATAATGCAATATCTCATAAACATTTCTCAAATCTATCAAAAGACAAAAACTTGTATGTATAGTAAGTGATATGGGTGATTTAGAAAACCCTCCAGTCCCCCCAAGTAGCAAGATGTGCACATGCACACACTCTACAGTGAGGAGGAGTGCAACAGGCGAACATCATATACTGTACACCAAGGCCGGTCCTCACTCAATCCGGATTGAGTGGGGCCCCTCTCATCCTGAATGGACAAAAAGCTTTTATCCCAAAGCTCAAACTGAAACTAGGGTTTTATGACCACAGGGGCTCACTGTGGGACCATATAAGGAACTCCTTATATGGTCACCACACTCTATAGTAGCAAGGATTAGCCAAAAAAGAAGAAAAAACTAACAATATTTAAAAACTAACAATATTAAGTGAAATCACTTACTATACCTTTAGTCAAGAACTGCACAGCTTTGACCCAGACCCAGAGAATGGGAAAAATGGAATAACAGAGAAAGAATGTCTACACTGCTGCTGGTCGGTTTGGTCAAAAGGAAGCAGAGAGATTGACGAGAATGATCCTGAGATCCACATCCTAATCAAGACTCTCACCAACATCTTGATTATTGCGCTTTCAGCCAGAAAAAACAGCAATACCAACAGGACAAGCAAAAGCTGCTGTGGAGGACATGGCAGATGGAAAACAACCTGTGGGTAAAGATTGCATAAGATCTTTAGATGGTTGCTACATGAAGGACTTTGGGTCTTTCCATGCAGGCCTGCATCTCTTCATGTGCCTAAAACCACTGGCTCAACTCCAGTCTGCTCCTCTAACAAAATACGTCCTTCTCACTGACAAGTGTGACATCTTAGCTTGCTGGGCAGAGTGAGATCTTGAACAGAGTACACAATTTCCAATTACCACAATACCTGAACTGCCATTCAAAGATGAACTGGCTGGCCACATCACCAGTGTAGACAGTGAAAGCACTCCAACAGGCCACTTCTGGAAAGGCACCAGGATGTGATTGGTTCCCTGCAAACATCTATAAGAATGGAGGCACCTCTACCAGGAGGAGAAGAAGATCCCTCAAGGATCCCAACAAGGATGAATATATGCATGTTACAAGAAGAAAGGGGAGAGGGCATCCTACAATAACCATCATGGTATAGCCCACCTGAACATCATAGGAAAGATTTTAGCAAGAATCAACATAACCCGGCTCATCAGCCATGTAGCTGAGAATGTTGTCCCTGGGTTTATTGGGATAAATGTGGTTTTCACAAAGGCAGAGGTACTTGACACATGATCTTTGCCATCAAGACAAGTGCAGAGAGCAGAACAAGGTCTCTATGGAGTTTGTCTACCTCAATAAGAGGGCCTATGGTAAATTCTGGGCAAGTTTGGCTGTCAAGGTAAATTGAACTTTCTCATAGTGTAATTCATGATGGAAAGTCAGATAGAGTCCAAGTGTGACATCTCAACAATTCTTGTACAAATGGTGATGCATCTGAGGCACTACCAGACAGGAACGGAGTGAAGCTACTGATGCATCTTGTATCTAATCCCTGGCATTTGAACAGATATTTTATCAGCCTTCAATACTGCTACATGATATTGCCTTGTTCATTAACATACTGTATACTGTAAGTCTGGCTCTGTAAATGAACAGGTGACTGCATTCCCATCATCGAGAGACCATCCATCCAGCAAAAAAGTGAATTTATCATTGACCAACCTGTTAAGTTTTGTGGAAATACCCCTCAGTTATAGGCTAATGGGGGCCAGTATTGTGGCAGACATATTTACAATAAACAAACAAATACATAAATAAATAAATAAATAAATAAATAATACTGGTGTCTCCATATAGCTAGGTTGTGATTCTTTTGGATAATACAATGTTTATTATGTCATGGACAACCTTTGATTTTATGGCAAATGCTGGTATCCAATGATGCAGTTTGCCCCCTGGGTAACGGGATTTGACAAAATGTCTCTTTTTCATTTGCAGACATGCAAGGCCATGCAAGGTGCACCCCATTGGGCAATTACCAAACCCCAACCACTCCTAAGTGGATTGATCTACCCCAACTGTGAGTCCAACAAGTGGAGTCTGAATCAGCAAAGATTGATTTTCTACAATAAGCTCAACATTAACATAACAGATAAAGAAACCTGGATTCCATATACCTGGATTCATCTGAGATGTTTTCGGCACCATAGGATTTTTCACGTTTTTCATGGTTTGAAAAGACGCTAACCTAAGAGTTGAGCCATGACTAAAACCATTCATCAAGATATTTTAGGGACCTTTAGGCCTATATTACCTTGAAATGAAGAATGCCATTTTCCATTTGTTATTTTTCCATGTTTTGTTTCGTTTTATGACACAAAATATGATTAAATACACACTTGTGCATGTTTCATTTATAATGTAATCGACTCCTTTGGATTCCTTGCCCCAAAAAATGTAGATTTAACCACTGCAATCCTGATTTTAGGCCATCTAAGAGGCCAGATATTGAGAAATTCGTTTTTGAGAGTAGCCATTTTTAAAGATCCAAGATGGCTGCCATAACAACCTCGAAAATCAAACATTTTCTGATTCCTTAGGCTATAAGGTTTCCAAAAATATATAGTTTAAAAAATCTTTGTCTTCATCCTACAAACTCATGTGGATGAACATAGTGCCCTGGACTAATAGCACTACAGAATGAGCTGGACTGAGGTTACGGGATATGTTCGTTGCTGTTGCATACAGTGCGTTGTCACCAGTAAATATGCAGGCTAGTCGGATAGTTTTCGATATATTCTCGTAGCTACTTTACTGAACAACAATATGGCAGGTACCTTTTTAGTTTCTTTATCCATATGTGGGGATGACAAGGATACGCTTTAGCACGAGACAGTCATGGTTGCTTTAACTTACTTTCTTATATTAATTTGCTACGAGCTTTCACCTCTTTTAGTTCTGCATACAGTAGCCTAGAATCTTGCGCAATGCAACCGCAGCTAAAGCGCACATTCAGTGGACAGAGAGAGTGATTGGACGGATTACTCGCTAAAATAAACAGAAATTGGAATTCGGAAAATGTGATGTTCACCACTGTCAGTGGTCTATTATTTTGGGAATATGCGTAAAGGACGCATGTTACACATTGGAAATAACAGGCATGGCTTTGTGAGGCTGGTTGATGTAAACATGTATAGGCTAGATGTCACGAGTCTCACGACCATATCGTTCTGTTTGCATTTCTCTTATTAACCACTGCAGATTTGTAGGAAAATCTTTAGCGCTGTCTTTGCAATCACAACGCTACAGGTGGAATCAATCTAGCCATTGTGTGATTAGATATCATCATGTGTTGCGCAATAACCTCCATCACCATCATGTCGACCCCCATGAGAAACTGGAATATCTAATTATGAATCTTATGCCATAATGTCTCATAACGTAGGCAGTTTAGTGGGTTCTGTGCAGAGTAGTCCTATCGGCCAGTACAGCTTTCTCTTAGAAGAACGCGCTCCAAACCCGCTATCGTGCGTAATTTAATGAACATATACCAGTATATGTTCACGTCCACGTCCACGTGTGGTATTATACCACACGTGGACGCCCGAGACATTCTCGTCTTACGGGCCGCGGACCCCTAAATGGAGGTGGGCTACCCTTGTCTTTAAAATGGAACCATGATAAGTTGGGAACTTTAACAGGCCAACTTGAGTGAGTAGGCTATGCTTGTGGTTGTGCCTTTTCTCTTGAAATACGCATTTGTTGTTGATTGTTGCTGAAACTGTGCGGGCGCTTAAATGAATCTATATTAGCTGTAGCGATATGTGACTCAGCTGTAGGCTATAATATTAGACATTGCTGCATTTGGCTGTGTAGGTGATCCACTGTATTTCGGCCGTTGTATTAATTAATTAATTAACTCGTGGGCATCCTCTGTCTGGTGACGATTAATGATCCAAATACTTTTATTAAAGAACAGCATTTTGGCACCTGCGTGGAGTGCGTGCGTCCTTCACGGTATGAAGAAAATCCTATATTGATGACAACGCAGCAGTGAGGAGAGTGTACAGTAATCGCATAATTCTCCAGGCAAATATTTCGCCTTCTTCTGGTTGACTTTTCACTTCGCTTCCTTAAATCTCTGGTGTACGAATTAGCCTATATTAATTTGCTATGAACTCTCACTTCGTTTGGTCTATAGGGGGAGCAGTGGCCAAACGGTTAGGGGAGCGGTCTTGATGCCGGAAGGTCCCCAGTTCGAATCCCCGGACCGGCACGTTAAAATTACCACCGCTGAAGTGCCCTTGAACAAGGCATTGAACCCCAACCATGAAATGTTCTATGAAATATGGAGGGCACGGCTGGAAACAAGCTTTCAAAGCTTAGTCCGTTCACCCTGGGTAAACAAAGAATCATTTCATTTCATTTCATTTCATACTTTAGGATCATAGTAGCCTACTGTTTGCAGTGTCTACGTGATATAAAGTAGGCCTATAATAAAGTGTACTAGAATTAAAAGTCGGCGAATTCACGTTAATTAAACAGAGCGTCACTTTTCCCCCTCTCACATGCTCTGTAGAGGGAGAGGATCGTTTCTCACTCAAATCCAAAATTTCGGAATGGCGATGTTTTCTAAGCATCCCCTTTCCGAAAATTCTACTTCGGAATAGTGGTGTTTCTAAATGGTGGGGTTTCTGAATTGAGGGGTTTCTGAATGGAGGTGTTTCGGAATGGAGGTTCGTTCCCCAATCTCCTAAGCAACTCAAAGCCTAGAGAACCTGACTAAAAATGAGGATTCTGAACCATCACCGCTCAGATCTCCATATACCATATTAGGGCGCGACCTTCCCTGACTGGCCAATTCAACCAACCGGCTTCACTGATTGGACAAACGTTCACACTTCTGAAATCAGAAGCGTTCTTAGGCAGGCAATGTTACAAATGAGTAGCAGATTAAGTGACTCTATGTAATTATTTAAACACCTCGTCAATGCGCGATGTTGCGCTGGACGTTACATCTGAACAATGGAGTTGGAGCCCCCAAAGATTCAGTGAAGGTGGCCGTGGGGCACAAAGTGTACTCGTTTGGAGTGAATGAGAACAACACAATTGACGTACGCATCTTCAACACGGTGACCATGCGCTGGTCGCCGCTGGCCCTGGTAAAAGCTGGAAATGAGTGCAATGAGCTCCAAGGAACCACCATGAAATGGACACCCGTGCTGATAGAAAATGTAATTTATCATGTCTGGTTGGAGGAGTTTAAAAGCGGAATTTGTACATTCAATGTCGACAACCACACCTGGTTCAGGCCCAGCGTTTCTGGAGCCGTCCCATTTATAGGCACGTACTGCGCTCGTGCGATCTGTGCTGTGAGGGATTCAATATATGTCTGTGCAGTTGGCAGCGGCATCTATTGCGTAGACGTCCATAAGTTGTCTACCACAACAATGACCTGGGCGATCATCGGGGCCAGAGATCTTTTCGTGGAGTTGCCAGGCTTTCGCCCCGCCACCGCAATTGGTACAAAAATCTTCATATTCCAAAGCTTTCTCGGAATATGCCGGCCAACCAAGATGCGCAGCTACCTCTGGATGTTTGACACGGAGTTAGAGCGCTGGCTGAGCATGCCAGAGCCTCTTTTGGAAGGCTGTTCACCGATAGGTTCTCAGGCCTTTGCCCACAGTGGACAGCTGTACGTCTTTGATGGCCACAGCATTCTGGACAAACGGGACTACTTCCCCAAGGATATATGGAGATTCAATCCAGACACCTTCTCCTGGACCATGCTTAAGCCCAGGGGGATCGTCCCGCGCTCGACGTCCTGGTCTATTTTCAGAGCCTGTTGCGTGTTGGGAGATTGTGTTGTGCTGTTTTGTGATAAAGAAGATGCAAATGATCTGTTCGTGTTAGACTTAAATCCCAGCCTGAAGACGTTATGTAAGCTCGCGGTTATTCGTTACGACTTGAATCAGGCCGAACTCACGCACAACATCAGGTGGGAACTGGACGCCATGGCTACCAACATGTGTAAGGATGGAGAGCATTTGGATGATGAAGGCATCAAAGGCAGCTGTTTAAACAGCTGCCGATATCTCCAGTCCCCCCAAGTAGCAAGATGTGCACATGCACACACTCTACAGTGAGGAGGAGTGCAACAGGCGAACATCATATACTGTACACCAAGGCCGGTCCTCACTCAATCCGGATTGAGTGGGGCCCCTCTCATCCTGAATGGACAAAAAGCTTTTATCCCAAAGCTCAAACTGAAACTAGGGTTTTATGACCACAGGGGCTCACTGTGGGACCATATAAGGAACTCCTTATATGGTCACCACACTCTATAGTAGCAAGGATTAGCCAAAAAAGAAGAAAAAACTAACAATATTTAAAAACTAACAATATTAAGTGAAATCACTTACTATACCTTTAGTCAAGAACTGCACAGCTTTGACCCAGACCCAGAGAATGGGAAAAATGGAATAACAGAGAAAGAATGTCTACACTGCTGCTGGTCGGTTTGGTCAAAAGGAAGCAGAGAGATTGACGAGAATGATCCTGAGATCCACATCCTAATCAAGACTCTCACCAACATCTTGATTATTGCGCTTTCAGCCAGAAAAAACAGCAATACCAACAGGACAAGCAAAAGCTGCTGTGGAGGACATGGCAGATGGAAAACAACCTGTGGGTAAAGATTGCATAAGATCTTTAGATGGTTGCTACATGAAGGACTTTGGGTCTTTCCATGCAGGCCTGCATCTCTTCATGTGCCTAAAACCACTGGCTCAACTCCAGTCTGCTCCTCTAACAAAATACGTCCTTCTCACTGACAAGTGTGACATCTTAGCTTGCTGGGCAGAGTGAGATCTTGAACAGAGTACACAATTTCCAATTACCACAATACCTGAACTGCCATTCAAAGATGAACTGGCTGGCCACATCACCAGTGTAGACAGTGAAAGCACTCCAACAGGCCACTTCTGGAAAGGCACCAGGATGTGATTGGTTCCCTGCAAACATCTATAAGAATGGAGGCACCTCTACCAGGAGGAGAAGAAGATCCCTCAAGGATCCCAACAAGGATGAATATATGCATGTTTACAAGAAGAAAGGGGAGAGGGCATCCTACAATAACCATCATGGTATAGCCCACCTGAACATCATAGGAAAGATTTTAGCAAGAATCAACATAACCCGGCTCATCAGCCATGTAGCTGAGAATGTTGTCCCTGGGTTTATTGGGATAAATGTGGTTTTCACAAAGGCAGAGGTACTTGACACATGATCTTTGCCATCAAGACAAGTGCAGAGAGCAGAACAAGGTCTCTATGGAGTTTGTCTACCTCAATAAGAGGGCCTATGGTAAATTCTGGGCAAGTTTGGCTGTCAAGGTAAATTGAACTTTCTCATAGTGTAATTCATGATGGAAAGTCAGATAGAGTCCAAGTGTGACATCTCAACAATTCTTGTACAAATGGTGATGCATCTGAGGCACTACCAGACAGGAACGGAGTGAAGCTACTGATGCATCTTGTATCTAATCCCTGGCATTTGAACAGATATTTTATCAGCCTTCAATACTGCTACATGATATTGCCTTGTTCATTAACATACTGTATACTGTAAGTCTGGCTCTGTAAATGAACAGGTGACTGCATTCCCATCATCGAGAGACCATCCATCCAGCAAAAAAGTGAATTTATCATTGACCAACCTGTTAAGTTTTGTGGAAATACCCCTCAGTTATAGGCTAATGGGGGCCAGTATTGTGGCAGACATATTTACAATAAACAAACAAATACATAAATAAATAAATAAATAAATAAATAATACTGGTGTCTCCATATAGCTAGGTTGTGATTCTTTTGGATAATACAATGTTTATTATGTCATGGACAACCTTTGATTTTATGGCAAATGCTGGTATCCAATGATGCAGTTTGCCCCCTGGGTAACGGGATTTGACAAAATGTCTCTTTTTCATTTGCAGACATGCAAGGCCATGCAAGGTGCACCCCATTGGGCAATTACCAAACCCCAACCACTCCTAAGTGGATTGATCTACCCCAACTGTGAGTCCAACAAGTGGAGTCTGAATCAGCAAAGATTGATTTTCTACAATAAGCTCAACATTAACATAACAGATAAAGAAACCTGGATTCCATATACCTGGATTCATCTGAGATGTTTTCGGCACCATAGGATTTTTCACGTTTTTCATGGTTTGAAAAGACGCTAACCTAAGAGTTGAGCCATGACTAAAACCATTCATCAAGATATTTTAGGGACCTTTAGGCCTATATTACCTTGAAATGAAGAATGCCATTTTCCATTTGTTATTTTTCCATGTTTTGTTTCGTTTTATGACACAAAATATGATTAAATACACACTTGTGCATGTTTCATTTATAATGTAATCGACTCCTTTGGATTCCTTGCCCCAAAAAATGTAGATTTAACCACTGCAATCCTGATTTTAGGCCATCTAAGAGGCCAGATATTGAGAAATTCGTTTTTGAGAGTAGCCATTTTTAAAGATCCAAGATGGCTGCCATAACAACCTCGAAAATCAAACATTTTCTGATTCCTTAGGCTATAAGGTTTCCAAAAATATATAGTTTAAAAAATCTTTGTCTTCATCCTACAAACTCATGTGGATGAACATAGTGCCCTGGACTAATAGCACTACAGAATGAGCTGGACTGAGGTTACGGGATATGTTCGTTGCTGTTGCATACAGTGCGTTGTCACCAGTAAATATGCAGGCTAGTCGGATAGTTTTCGATATATTCTCGTAGCTACTTTACTGAACAACAATATGGCAGGTACCTTTTTAGTTTCTTTATCCATATGTGGGGATGACAAGGATACGCTTTAGCACGAGACAGTCATGGTTGCTTTAACTTACTTTCTTATATTAATTTGCTACGAGCTTTCACCTCTTTTAGTTCTGCATACAGTAGCCTAGAATCTTGCGCAATGCAACCGCAGCTAAAGCGCACATTCAGTGGACAGAGAGAGTGATTGGACGGATTACTCGCTAAAATAAACAGAAATTGGAATTCGGAAAATGTGATGTTCACCACTGTCAGTGGTCTATTATTTTGGGAATATGCGTAAAGGACGCATGTTACACATTGGAAATAACAGGCATGGCTTTGTGAGGCTGGTTGATGTAAACATGTATAGGCTAGATGTCACGAGTCTCACGACCATATCGTTCTGTTTGCATTTCTCTTATTAACCACTGCAGATTTGTAGGAAAATCTTTAGCGCTGTCTTTGCAATCACAACGCTACAGGTGGAATCAATCTAGCCATTGTGTGATTAGATATCATCATGTGTTGCGCAATAACCTCCATCACCATCATGTCGACCCCCATGAGAAACTGGAATATCTAATTATGAATCTTATGCCATAATGTCTCATAACGTAGGCAGTTTAGTGGGTTCTGTGCAGAGTAGTCCTATCGGCCAGTACAGCTTTCTCTTAGAAGAACGCGCTCCAAACCCGCTATCGTGCGTAATTTAATGAACATATACCAGTATATGTTCACGTCCACGTCCACGTGTGGTATTATACCACACGTGGACGCCCGAGACATTCTCGTCTTACGGGCCGCGGACCCCTAAATGGAGGTGGGCTACCCTTGTCTTTAAAATGGAACCATGATAAGTTGGGAACTTTAACAGGCCAACTTGAGTGAGTAGGCTATGCTTGTGGTTGTGCCTTTTCTCTTGAAATACGCATTTGTTGTTGATTGTTGCTGAAACTGTGCGGGCGCTTAAATGAATCTATATTAGCTGTAGCGATATGTGACTCAGCTGTAGGCTATAATATTAGACATTGCTGCATTTGGCTGTGTAGGTGATCCACTGTATTTCGGCCGTTGTATTAATTAATTAATTAACTCGTGGGCATCCTCTGTCTGGTGACGATTAATGATCCAAATACTTTTATTAAAGAACAGCATTTTGGCACCTGCGTGGAGTGCGTGCGTCCTTCACGGTATGAAGAAAATCCTATATTGATGACAACGCAGCAGTGAGGAGAGTGTACAGTAATCGCATAATTCTCCAGGCAAATATTTCGCCTTCTTCTGGTTGACTTTTCACTTCGCTTCCTTAAATCTCTGGTGTACGAATTAGCCTATATTAATTTGCTATGAACTCTCACTTCGTTTGGTCTATAGGGGGAGCAGTGGCCAAACGGTTAGGGGAGCGGTCTTGATGCCGGAAGGTCCCCAGTTCGAATCCCCGGACTGGCACGTTAAAATTACCACCGCTGAAGTGCCCTTGAACAAGGCATTGAACCCCAACCATGAAATGTTCTATGAAATATGGAGGGCACGGCTGGAAACAAGCTTTCAAAGCTTAGTCCGTTCACCCTGGGTAAACAAAGAATCATTTCATTTCATTTCATTTCATACTTTAGGATCATAGTAGCCTACTGTTTGCAGTGTCTACGTGATATAAAGTAGGCCTATAATAAAGTGTACTAGAATTAAAAGTCGGCGAATTCACGTTAATTAAACAGAGCGTCACTTTTCCCCCTCTCACATGCTCTGTAGAGGGAGAGGATCGTTTCTCACTCAAATCCAAAATTTCGGAATGGCGATGTTTTCTAAGCATCCCCTTTCCGAAAATTCTACTTCGGAATAGTGGTGTTTCTAAATGGTGGGGTTTCTGAATTGAGGGGTTTCTGAATGGAGGTGTTTCGGAATGGAGGTTCGTTCCCCAATCTCCTAAGCAACTCAAAGCCTAGAGAACCTGACTAAAAATGAGGATTCTGAACCATCACCGCTCAGATCTCCATATACCATATTAGGGCGCGACCTTCCCTGACTGGCCAATTCAACCAACCGGCTTCACTGATTGGACAAACGTTCACACTTCTGAAATCAGAAGCGTTCTTAGGCAGGCAATGTTACAAATGAGTAGCAGATTAAGTGACTCTATGTAATTATTTAAACACCTCGTCAATGCGCGATGTTGCGCTGGACGTTACATCTGAACAATGGAGTTGGAGCCCCCAAAGATTCAGTGAAGGTGGCCGTGGGGCACAAAGTGTACTCGTTTGGAGTGAATGAGAACAACACAATTGACGTACGCATCTTCAACACGGTGACCATGCGCTGGTCGCCGCTGGCCCTGGTAAAAGCTGGAAATGAGTGCAATGAGCTCCAAGGAACCACCATGAAATGGACACCCGTGCTGATAGAAAATGTAATTTATCATGTCTGGTTGGAGGAGTTTAAAAGCGGAATTTGTACATTCAATGTCGACAACCACACCTGGTTCAGGCCCAGCGTTTCTGGAGCCGTCCCATTTATAGGCACGTACTGCGCTCGTGCGATCTGTGCTGTGAGGGATTCAATATATGTCTGTGCAGTTGGCAGCGGCATCTATTGCGTAGACGTCCATAAGTTGTCTACCACAACAATGACCTGGGCGATCATCGGGGCCAGAGATCTTTTCGTGGAGTTGCCAGGCTTTCGCCCCGCCACCGCAATTGGTACAAAAATCTTCATATTCCAAAGCTTTCTCGGAATATGCCGGCCAACCAAGATGCGCAGCTACCTCTGGATGTTTGACACGGAGTTAGAGCGCTGGCTGAGCATGCCAGAGCCTCTTTTGGAAGGCTGTTCACCGATAGGTTCTCAGGCCTTTGCCCACAGTGGACAGCTGTACGTCTTTGATGGCCACAGCATTCTGGACAAACGGGACTACTTCCCCAAGGATATATGGAGATTCAATCCAGACACCTTCTCCTGGACCATGCTTAAGCCCAGGGGGATCGTCCCGCGCTCGACGTCCTGGTCTATTTTCAGAGCCTGTTGCGTGTTGGGAGATTGTGTTGTGCTGTTTTGTGATAAAGAAGATGCAAATGATCTGTTCGTGTTAGACTTAAATCCCAGCCTGAAGACGTTATGTAAGCTCGCGGTTATTCGTTACGACTTGAATCAGGCCGAACTCACGCACAACATCAGGTGGGAACTGGACGCCATGGCTACCAACATGTGTAAGGATGGAGAGCATTTGGATGATGAAGGCATCAAAGGCAGCTGTTTAAACAATATAGATATCCAGTACAAAACCCGTGGAGGGCGCAAATGCAATGACATAAAATGTCATTGCTCGAATACCCCCTATTGGGGTATAGGGGATAGTTAGAGTTTTGTAATACACAACTAGAGAATGTAGAAGATTAACGGTCATTTTGATCTGTATGTTTTGCCTGTTTTGTTTCCCCAAGTCCAGCCTGGAATTGTGGACAAAAGCAAAATAAATCTTTAGTTTTGGTGTCTGTGGAGCTTAAATGTCCTCAAATGGTGGTCCGTGGCTCAAATGCTGAATAAATGGTGGGCCCTGGTATCAAAAAGGTTGAAAACCACTGATGTAAATGTTTGAGATGGCTGAGTTGTTGTCTCCACCGTAAGGTGATAACTATGTTTCCTCCCCCGTCCGTCCGTCCATCCGTCCGTCCCGTCCGCCCCATCTGTCCGTCCATCCCAGGGGTGACATAACACACACATATGTGTGTGTGTGTGTTGCCCGAAGGGGCACAGGGCTTGTTTTAATATGCTTTGGTTGAAAGAAATGTTGCTGTTGTGCATTTGATGGGAGGCTCTGGGTGGTGGCTGGGCTTGATTGCTGCAGGTGAGTGTGGGCAGTTCAGGGCATGTCTGATAGCTTTAATAATTTCCTGTTATTTCCTTATTGTAAACAATGTGTCACATACAGGTATATGACTAACACACATATATGTCATCTATGTATTTTAATTGGGTCGCGACATGAGTTTGTATCTGCCATAAGTATGTAATGTGAGTTAGGCCTCTGCATTTTCCATTCTCTCTGACATAGATTTTACTGGGGCAAAAGGCTTATTTGACTTTGTTGATATTTCACTGTCTGCAAAATTCTGGTGTGAAAGTAGTTATGTTTTGATTCCTGCCTAAACAGACTTATCATGCGTTTCAACCTTGTTCTGTGTGCCTGCCAGCGATGACAGAAGCACACAGGTTGAGATTCGTCATAATCCATCCGCAATTTATACGATTTTTTTACGGCTATGGCCGGCAGCACGGTTTGCACAACCCCTGCAATATATACATTAAAATGTGCGGCTCGGCCAGGAATGATGTGCTTGTGCTTTTCTTTCCGATACGCATCACCGTGCCAACGCAATTCGCAATAAACAATGCGAAAAATTTAGTCTAGTTTTAGTCGACGAAAAGTAAATAATTTTAGTTTTTATTTTAGTCCATGAAACCAATTTTATTAGTAGTTTTAGTCAACAAAAACTATTGTCATTTTAGTCTAGTTTTAGTCTGACAATTTAGTCTCCAATTGGTTCCAATATATCATTTAACAGGGGATCTCCTGGAATTTTCTGAAGGACCCCTGGGATCCAGAGTGTGTACAAGTGGAACCAAATGGACCCGCTAGTATTCATTTGTTTGACAAAAAGGTCCCAAAAGAAAAATCACTGGAGAAACATTGTGAAACACAACTTGATGTCATCAACCATGTTGATTTCACCATGTTAATGTTTTTTTTTTTTTTTTTTTTTCAGACCTCCATTTCTAGGGAACACAGAATGGGGGGGGGGGGGGGGGGGGGGGGGTTATCATGTCCACACAACATCTCTAAGGTATAATAATGGCACTCCCCTTTAAATAGGCTAAACTAGCATTCCAACTGAATTTTGAAACCACAGTTTCCTCACCAGCAATGTGTAATATAATGTGTGTTTAATTCATTCAATGTCAAAACACGATCTCAAGTTGTGGCCAAACTAAGTTGTGGGTAGGTCTGATCTATCTAGTAGAAGAGTTGCGACATTGATGGGGCAGAAAACAGCCTGGTCACGTGGTTCATGTACTCGCACGAGCACATAGCCTCCAATGCATTCCGTAACTTTCGGTTGTCCCTTTTTGTTGTCTCTTCTCAATAGAAGTCTATGCATACCCGTAGCTACGGGGGGCAGTAGGGGGCGATGCCCCCCTGATTAGATTTTGTGCCCCCCCAGTCCAGATTGCCCAGTAGGCCTACCCGTCACCTTAATATGAAAGTTTCCCTTGCAAATGGCGACGACGCGGCCAAAGGGATAATGGTGTCTATTTACTGCTCATTGCTGAGATCCTGTTTAAAGCCCGCCTACTAGTTTTGCCATTTGCACAGAATAGGACAGGAAACGGATCTGCAGCATGGGTCCTCCTCCCTCCATGTAGTTGAGCGAGATCCTGTCCTGGCGTCCACCGCTCCTTGTTTACAAACACACGTAGGGAAAAGAAAACTTTGTCTTTTTTACCAAGGGCTGCGTTCGGTTTGATAAATAATGATAGCGGAGCCGTTTTCTAAAGCCCGATACGGGCGGATGCATGGCTTATAAGGCAGCACATCGAGCTGTGGTGAGTAGCCTCAAATGAGCTGTTTGTTGTCCCTCTTGGTCCATGAAGTGAATAGTTAGCGTTGCTCTGTCTGTACTCCAGGCTTACATAGCTACTCTACCCAGGCTGCGCTGGGTAGAATCATGCCATCTAGTAGAGTTGCGACATTGGGGGGTCAGAAACCGAACGTGCTGGATAGTATTTTCTGTTGCGCGACCACTGCAGACAGCATTGCCATCGAGAGATGGGGCTATAGTTTTCAAAGAGGCCAACGCAAATAAATAAAAGCCCTTTTAGACAGTGTAAAACATGACAACTATTGGGAAATCAATGCTGCTTGGTAAGTGGCGATTCTGATGGTCTACTCTAGTGTCATGTTTGCAAGACTAGTTTTTCAGTGACACTGACAAACTATATTTTTCATTTCATTTATTTTATGGTAGTGCTTTGTCGTGGCTGTATAAGTTCAAAGTTGCTGTAGTTAGGAGGAATATACATTGATAAAGTAAACATTCAGTAATCATTATTGGTTCCTTATTGGTTGTAATTCATGCCATCATAGTCAAATTAGAGCCCCTTTGCTGTTGGGTTGGCTGGTCCAGTTATTTTGTCCAGGTGTATTGTTTGTAGTTTGTATTGTCCAGTAAATAGTTAATATAATAGTGTTCAATTACAGTTATTATCTTTATAGTCCTATGTGCTACTGAATGAAACAAATAGCACAGTGGTATATGAAGAGGAAGGAAGGAATTGAAATGCTATGATACTGTAGAAATGTTTGTGTTATTTTGTGTGACAACACTTCATATGTACACACTCTTTATCCCACATTGGTGAGTTTGAATCTGGTTTCCTACTTGTAACCCTACATTTAAGTGAAATGGGTGGAAAAAATAGGCTTGAAATGGCAAAAAACGTTGGTCCATGTGGCGAGCTGCGGCTACGGCCCAGCCTCAACCAGGCTCTGCTTCTAGCGGCCCCAAGGCAAATTGAGTTTGAGACCCCTGGCTTAAGGCTATTTGGCAGGCCACAACTGCAATCTGACCTTAAATGTAGTGAATGAAGGCAAAAATGGCCGACTAAATGTTATTGTTGTTGGTTGATGCATAGCCTTTTCTAAAACATTTTCCTCCTGCCGTGGAGATATACAGTATATGCTCAACTATTTGTTGCTGGTTAGTGGTTGTATAACAACGTTCTCTCTCTCTATCCCTCCCTCCTTCCCCATGGAGTTGCTCATAGTGTTGTTGCGGGATGCAATCGTGTTTCATGACTGTATGTTTATTTGTTCTGTTGAGTATAATATAGTCTTTATCTGCTGTATAATTGGAGCACATACATGTAACCATTTTCTCCAATTAGTGTGTTTTTTGAGCATGTGAGTGTGTGCTTAACATGCAACTTTGGTGGGGAAAAATATTGCCCCCCCTGAAAACATGAATGCCCCACCACTGATAATTTTCAGGCTACGGCCCTGAGTCTATGTATGAGCCTCCATTGGACTGACCCCATGAAGTGAACGGAGTTTGCGTAAATCGGTCTATGTTAGCAACGCTTTGCGTTGCTAACATTAAGCTCTCACTCAACAACACATCGTTGATGTAACGTTACATTCTACAACCAGCAGCATAGTCTGCCGATTGCTTTATGCTAAATCCTGAGGTGTCTCTTCAGGTTTGTAATCTAGCTCTCATCTTCTTGGTTTCTCTGTCCCAAGACACTCGGTCGGACGGCAGCTCA
>CM076984.1:47292147-47339647 GCA_039105355.1 Benthosema pterotum | reverse complement strand
GCTGCTGCTGCTGCTGCTGCTGTACTGCTGCTGTACTGCTGCTGCTGCTGCTGTACTGCTGCTACTTGTGCTGTACTGCTGCTGTACTGCTGCTGTTGCTGCTGCTGCTGCTGTACTGCTGCTACTGCTGCTGTACTGCTGCTGTTACTGCTGCTGCTGCTGCTGCTGCTGCTGCTGCTGCTGTACTGCTGCTGTACTGCTGCTGCTGCTGCTGTACTGCTGCTGCTGCTGTACTGCTGCTACTTGTGCTGTACTGCTGCTGCTGCTGCTGCTGCTGCTGCTGTACTGCTGCTACTTGTGCTGTACTGCTGCTGCTGCTGTACTGCTGCTGCTGCTGCTGCTGCTGCTGCTGCTGTACTGCTGCTGCTGCTGCTGCTGCTGCTGTACTGCTGCTGCTGCTGCTGCTGCATGGATGTGATTTACTGATGATTCAGACTTTCAAATCTGCTTCATTTGCGGAAGTGTGACGAATAGGATGTTGATTTACAAAATAATAATACATTTTTAAAAAGTTCCTGTAAAGGATTGAAATCTTCCGATTTCTCTCTCTCTCTCTCTCTCTCTCTCTCTCTGTGAGTGTGCGATCACATTTTAACTTAATAAACTCTCCCCGCAGGCAGGGGCGGATCTAGGCGTGGGCATGGGGGGGGGCAATGCCCCCCTAAATGCCCAGTCTGCCTCCCCAAACACGATGCCATGCAAAACAACCCAAAGATATTTCAAATTAAAGTGCTTCTATTTAAAATGATGTGAAACACTACTACTGCTACTAACTAACTACAGCTGTGTCACCACTAAACCAACAGCATTTCATCATTGAAAACAGAAAACTCTCTGAGTCAGACCTTTAGCTTCATGCATGCTGCGTGTCTGTTGCAACTTCAACAACAACTGATGTTATTATTGATGCTTTACTTGACTAATAGTCAAGTCCTGGAACTGAGAATGGTATGGGTACGGCTTCATGAAGTCACCCCCCCATACCATTTTCTCCTGCCCACCCCATTTAGGTAGTGTTACATCGGCCCCTGCCCGCGGGGTGTGAGTGATGGTGAAGGTTCCAGCTTACATTATGGATGTGTATAATAATGTTTTGCATCCAGCCTGCATGGCATGGTGGTGCTATGAGACACGGAGCCACTCACGCTGAAAATTATCCTCACTTTTATTTAGTTTTTATTATAGGCTTAAATGGGGTTGGGGGTTAAATTCCACCTCCAGCGGAGCTGAGACTGTACTGTATGGACGTTTGAACTTCTGGCTTCTTGTTATTAAAAGTTTGGTCATGCCCAGCAGGGGCGTTATCCTGTGTCCGTGCTCATGGAGGAGGACAGGGATCCCAGAGATCCCAGGGATCTGGCGTGGTGCCGCTGTGCTGCGCCAATTAAGTTCCAGAACGTGCAGAGCCTCACGCTGTTGGTGGCGTCCAACCAGGGCGGAGAGGAAACGACCCGCATCGACCAGCTGGGATTCATCGGGACGCCCGTCCACTTCACCAACATGAGCCACTTCAGGAGGGTCAACGGGACCAAAGGGGAGTCTCACGAGTGAGTCTGGATGCCAGGGGCGGATGTAACATTTACCAATTGGGGGGGGGGGGATGGTATGGGTGTGGCTTCATGTGACTTATGGGTGCGCTTCACGCCACGGGGGGATGAAGCCGCACCCATGCCCTTTTCATTTCCAGGACTTTTATTAGTCAAGTAAAGCATCAATAATAACATCAGTTGTTGTGGAAGTTGCAACAGACACACAGCATGCATAAAGCTAAAGGTCTGACTCAGAGAGTTTTCTGTTTTCTTTTTTTTTAAATATTTTTTTATCCCACGATTTTGCAACCCATTTTTTCACCCAGTGCCAATTCCTAATGTGATCCTGGGCTCTACACACCCTCCACCAACCTGGGGAGGCAGCGGACTGGCCTCATGCTTCCTTCAATACATGAGGAGTCCAAGCTGCCTTCTTTTCACCTGACAGGGGGGAGTTTCCCTGGTTGGACGTAGCGCGTGGAAGGAACACGTTATTCCAACCAGTTCCAGTCTCCTCCATCAGGCGCCCCGGCTGGCCAGGGGGAGGCAGTTTAGAGTCCAGGATTACAGCATGTTTTTGTGAGGGTATCTACCCTAGGGGACACGGGGAGAACATGCAAACTCCACACAGAAAGGCCCTTTCGCCAACCCCACCTCGGGTATGGGCACTGATGACGTGGAGGAGCAGACACGCCGAGTTTTTCTTTTTCAATGATGAAATGCTGTTGGTTTAGTGGTGACACAGCTGTAGTTAATAGGCACTGAAATATTTGAAATATTTAGAATTTGAAATATCTTGCGTTGTGCATGCATGCCATCGTGTTAAGGGGCAGACTGGGCATTTAGGGGGGCATTGCCCCCCCATGCCCATGCCTACATCCGCCTCTGATACCCAATAATACTTCCAGTAAATGACATCATACTGTGAGTGTTGATTTGAGTTGCTATGGTAACTGTGTGACAAATGTAGATTTGATAAGCAGCAGTAATAAATGATAAACCTGAAGAGATCCATTCTATCTCTCCATATCTATAATGGAAACAATTATTGTTTAAACTTTAATGCTGCTGGACTTGTGGATCATGTCTTTGTTTTGTCTCAATGCCTGGGGGAAGATTTTTACTCTTCATTTCAGGTTTTGTTCTAACTTTAGTTCTAACCATGTTAACCTGCTCTTAAAGCTACAGTCCATTCTGGCTGAGTACTTTTACTCTGATTACATTGTTAACCTGCTCTTAAAGCTACAGTCCATTCTGGCTGAGTACTTTTACTCTGATTACATTGTTAACCTGCTCTTAAAGCATTCTGGCTGAGTACTTTTACTCTGATTACATTGTTAACCTGCTCTTAAAGCTACAGTCCATTCTGGCTGAGTACTTTTACTCTGATTACATTGTTAACCTGCTCTTAAAGCTACAGTCCATTCTGGCTGAGTACTTTTACTCTGATTACATTGTTAACCTGCTCTTAAAGCTACAGTCCATTCTGGCTGAGTACTTTTACTCTGATTACATTGTTAACCTGCTCTTAAAGCTACAGTCCATTCTGGCTGAGTACTTTTACTCTGATTACATTGTTAACCTGCTCTTAAAGCTACAGTCCATTCTGGCTGAGTACTTTTACTCTGATTACATTGTTAACCTGCTCTTAAAGCTACAGTCCATTCTGGCTGAGTACTTTTACTCTGATTACATTGTTAACCTGCTCTTAAAGCTACAGTCCATTCTGGCTGAGTACTTTTACTCTGATTACATTGTTAACCTGCTCTTAAAGCTACAGTCCATTCTGGCTGAGTACTTTTACTCTGATTACATTGTTAACCTGCTCTTAAAGCTACAGTCCATTCTGGCTGAGTACTTTTACTCTGATTACATTTTGTTGCAGATTGTCTAACATTTTGATATACAATGGATTATTATTAGTGTGGTTGCCATAGGCAAAACATTCTATAAAAAATAAACACTGCTGCCTTGTTTCAAGTTTTGTTTTTAATTAGACCTGTCAGTCGATTAAAATATTTAATCGCGATTAATCTCATGATTGCCCATAGTTAATCTTCGATTAATCACAAATTAATCGCATATTTTCATCTGTTCTAAATCTGACTTAAACAACGTGCGTTAATGATGTAAAAGTGGTTTCATTAAAAAAAATATATATCTTGGGATAGATATCTTCTTATGACCATAAGTTACTTTCATACCATTATGACCATAAGGTACTTCCAATGTGCATTAACTCGACCTCTATCAGATCAATTGACGGCACAGTGGAGGTTGCCCTGCACCCTACAGTAGGCCTAGGAATAGGGTGATGTCTTGGTAATCCACCTGAGAAACTAAGAAAAAGCAATGCTTAACACTGGATTTGTTTTATGTTTAATATGGACTTGGTCTTTAATACATTAGTTTATTCCCCACAGCTTTTGAAACTCAATCTTTATCAAGTCCACATAATGGGCGTCATTTTCCTCACTGGTAAACCCCTTATCCCTTAACTTCCTTGCCTTTTTAAAAAAAAAAAAAAAATCTTTTTATTTTTCAATAGTTTAAATGGCCAGTCTACAAGCTCACAATGTGTCAATATATTGGCACGTTGGACTATTAAAACAAATAAATAAATAAAAAAGATGGGGTTTAGGTGGTAATGAAAATGGGGCCCATCTGTAATAAATGTTGAAAATGGGAGGAATTCCACTTTAAACTTGTTACTGCACAGAACACCACCCATTTTTTTTGTTTTTCTTAAGTAAAGTAACTATAATTCCCTTACTTTTTTAAGTAACTTCCCCAACACAGTACTTTATAGTCGATGTATCTGTGGATAATAGTATACATTGTGTTTATTGTGATTCATTTACAGTTATTACCTGCTGATATTGCCCATGGCATTGTAACCCAGTAGTTGTGAACGTTTAACTACTACTAGAGTAATTGATCCGCGGGGCAATAGAGGCACTGTGTTCCAATAGTGTAGTGGGAAGTATGTCTGTTTGTGTCCATTGTTTGTTCCACTCCCTCTGGAGTTGCAGGAGTGACCCACATTGACATTAGGAAATAGTTAGGGGGGTGCTCCAAATGTTCTGTACCAGTCACGGTCTGAAATGGATAGCAAGGTTTAGTTCATGACCAGAACGTTGCTCACTCACTTCCAAATGATTCATATTATTATTGGCTAAATAATCCAAAACGTTTGCTTTCACAAGTTCTGTGGAGAAGTTTTCACGAGGTTTGTATACAGTAAGAAGATCCAGGCCAGGTCCTACCGTCGACTGTTCGAAGCGGTGATGCGTTTTGTCATAACAAAATAATTTTCCACTGTCGTATCCAAAGTTGTTCCATCTACCGTAATAGATATATTCATTTCGAGGTCCTTGTAGGTCATGTAAGAGGCCAGGCAACACATTCTGCTTTGTTGTATCATAGATGTATACTCGCCTTTGGTTGGACCACTGGGTCGCGGGGAAAGTCAGAATAAGGGGCTCCATGTTCTTTCGGAATCCACCTACTTTTATGGCGCCGCCGCTGCCACACGATCTGTCAATGCCACTCTGTACACTCTCTTTCATGAGTTCAAAGATATCGAGCTGGGGCACGCCACCAATCACATTCTTCTGAAGGACCTCCTCTGCGTGTGGACCACCCGATGATCTGGCGGTGTGATATTCACCTGGCTGTACCACTGTTACCCCCCCGCGATGAACGTAAAAGAGTTTTGGATGTTGTTCCTGAGGAATGATTACACCTAGGAGTAATGTAGCCTCCCAATCATTGTTTGCGTTGTAAAATGCTTTGAGTTTTTCCTTTGCATAATTAGCAATGTCCCATGAAGTAAATGTACCGGGAGCGCCGGTATCGGGATCGCGGTACCGCTTGCAGTAATTACCTATGAGATTGTTCACACCTATTGCAACTTTCGCCTCCCCCGCACTGACAGAATTAATTTGTACGCCAGGCCAACGTTGAACAACCTTATGGAACTTCTCAGAATTATCTATTTTTCTCCTCTCACCAGTTTTTAAATTCGTGATTGTGGCCCTAGAATCTGCTGCAAGATAAATTACATCATCATATAATAGACCCACTAGGGTGGTCTGTGACACCTCGTTCTCCCCCATGAGTAGGGGACGGAGTACGGCACAGCCCGGGTTGTGCTCGTCGCAGTCAGACTCCAGGTACCGCGACCAGGGATCGGACTTCTTGCCGTCGTCCCGGTCCAGGCACTGCTCCAGTCCGTGGCGGTCGCTCTCGTTGAGGCACTGGCAGCCGGCCCGGTCCAGCAGGTGTCCCAGGTCCACCTGGCCCCGGGGCAGCACCGTCCCGTCGGCGGCGGGATCTCCGGGCGCCAACCGGGCGATCTTCTCCTCCAGCGCGGCGAGGCCGTAGACGATAGCGCCACCCTCGTGGCGGTCGACCACGGCGCCGTGGAGGAACAGCAGGAAGGCCGGGGTGTAGGAGACGCCGTGGGTGGCGGCCGCCTCGCGGCAGGCGGCGGCGTCCGCCCGCAGGAAGGCCACGTCCGGGTGGCGGCTGGCCAGCAGGGACACGGCGGGCGCCAGGCGCACGCACACCCCGCAGCCCTCGGCTACGAACTGAACCACGCACAGACGGCCGCCCGTGCACGATGACGACAGCAAACGCTGGAGGTCAGAGTCGGACGTGATCTTCAGCGGCCCAGCCATAACCAGGTGATCTGTAGCAATCTGACGGCTTTAACGGGGTTGAACGGTTCGTTTGTGTCGAGAGAAGCCTTGTCAACAGAGAGGTCTGGTTAGCGGTCGATACTCAGAGAGGTTTCCAGAATTCGGTTTTATAGACTTCGGTTTGGACAACTGCCCTGATGACAAAATGGTATGTTCCTGCGTAGGCCGTCGAATCCAGGGTGAAAGACGTGTCCCCGTATCCGTATTTATTCACACTCTCACTGTGATGTGGATCAAAAGGTGACGTATGGATGTATGTATGAACTACATCGGCACTAGCCTACTTGTGCCTGAGCAGTGCAGGCTATTACTCATGACATTAGTCATGAAGGTCCATGCACTAACGTCACCATTACGTCATCACTTAAACCAGGTGTTTTCATCTAGTGGTCCTTGAGAGGTCCCCAAGCTAAATGATTGGTTAACCAGATGTAACTCTTTGAGAGTTGGTTTCATGTTTACACTCCCAAAGAGTTAAAATATTCATCATGTGAATTATCCCAAGTCTACACAACTAGAGAATGTAGAAGATTAATGGTCATTTTGATCTGTATGTTGGACTGTTTGGTTTCCACAAATCCAGCCTGGAATTGTGGACAAAAGCAAAAAAGAAATCTTATGGAAAATGGAAATTTGGAATAAAAAGAGGGCCCTGGTATCAAGAAGGTTGAAAACCACTGGGCTAAACTAAGGCGGCCAATCGTAGAACCCCGAGGGACCGACCACCTAACACCGATCACCTTACTTGCAACCGCCCCGATCACGAAAGAATTAATCAATGACTTTCATAGACATGCCCAGTCTGCCCCACCAAACATGATGGCATGCAAAACAACCCAAGATATTTCAGTGCTTACATTTAAAAGTATTTGAAGCACTACTACTGCTACTAACTAACTACAGCTGTGTCACCACTAAACCAACAGCATTGAGTCAGACCTTTAGCTTTATGCATGCTGTGTGTCTGTTGCAACTTCAACAACAACTGATGTTATTATTGATGCTTTACTTGACTAATAAAAGTCCTGGAACTGAAAATGGTATGGGGGCGGCTTCATCGCCTGTGTCGCTTCCGCCCAAACTCACTCGTCATGTGAATTATCCCAAGTCTACACAACTAGAGAATGTAAAAGATTAATGGTCATTTTGATCTGTATGTTGGACTGTTTCGTTTCAATCAATGACTTTCTTGTACAAGTAGGTCATGGCCTACTTGTGTGCAACACGCAAGTTTGCACTCTACCAAGTGCCGGTCTAGTTTTAATAGAGAAACAGTCATGAAGGAAAATGCTGCCTTTCTTGGGATCTTCCTTTAGAGAGGGAACTTGGTACCACGTCACACAATTATCCAGAATTATCCAGTTGCACAAGTCAGGGGGAAAGGGATTCTGCTTGGGGGAGGGGGGTACCTCCAGCAGCCAGCTGCTATGGACAGACAGCAGCATCCATGTCACGTCGTCTTGTGTTGCCTGTCGGACTGTTTTGCCACTTACAGCAACACCCAGCTGTCAGCTGGGATTCAGTACACTGTAATGTACAGTATATGTAGTGTAAATACTGTAATGTACAGTATTTACAGTACACGAGGACAGTTTTGGGAGTTGATGTAAATGACACGGCAGACTGACTGCTGTGCCGTGGGACTGAATGCTAAGGTGTTTGTTATGCTAAAATCTGTTGGCTCTCCAGCGCTTCCTGGGCATGATCGCATATCTGGGCAAATACGTTCCAAACCTCAGCGAACTGTCGACGCCACTGCGACAACTGCTGCACAAGGACGTGGCCTGGAGCTGGACGCAACGCCAGCAGGATGCTTTAGACCAGGGGAGCCCAACCAGTAGATCGGGATCTACCGGTAGATCTCGGCCTGATCACGAGTAGATCTCGGGAGATGTGGCGAGGAAAGAAAATAAAAATGGGGTGGAAAAGAAAAAAAGAGCGATTGTGTGTGTGTGTGTGTGTGTGTGTGTGTGTGTGTGTGTGTGTGTGTGTGTGTGTGTGTGTGTGTGTGTGTGTGTGTGTGTGTGTGTGTGTGTGTGTGTGTGTGTATCTGGACTGTTCTTATTATGATTGCATTTGCAATGGCAGTGTTTGTCTGTTGTACTTAATGTTGTACTGTTGTAAGCCTATTTATGACAAGTCTGTTGTACTTTATGCTTATATGGACATAAAGTAAAGTGGTAAAACAAAGTAGTGTTGTGTTGTTGTGAAGTTACTGTAGGCTGGCAACGATGCGTGTGGTTTGAAATGTTGATATTGGACTGGTAGATCCCGGAGGGGTTGGTTGCTGAAAAGTAGATCTTGGGTCAAAAAAGGTCGGGCACCCCTGCTTTAGACCAACCCACCCGTCTTTCAATATTACCATGTCTCAAAACCTGTGACACTCACCTGTGATGCATCCCAATATGGTCTAGGAGCTGCCTGCCTCCAAGATGGCAGACCAATGGCGTATGCATCGTGCTCTCTGACTCCAACGGAAAGCAGGTACGCACAAATAGAAAAAAGAACTGCTGGCAGTCGTCTTTGCCTGCTACAAGTTCTATGACTACATCTATGGCAAAGCTGTTGTGATCGAGACCGACCGCCAGCCTTTGGTTACAATCCACAACAAACCTTTCCACACAATTCCAGCTCGCCTGCAGCGCATGATGTTGAGACTGCAAACACACTGGGAAGACTGGGAAACACCTCTATCTGCATGCAGTCACCCTCTCGCGTGCACCCAGGAGTGATGTTTGCACCTGACATATACATATACAAATTACAATTGACTCCTTGTTAATATATTACTTATTAATTATTACCTTCATTTCAAAGCAATATATTATATTACAATATTACTGTGTAATATAATAATATTACTATTACATATTACTTAAAAAAAACTTTTTACAAAATATATAAATGAATAGGCTATTTAGTGTCACTAATAATCAAATATTATATAGGCCAATGGCATACCTACAATAAAGCAAGCACACTTGGCTTTCTGGCCAAATCTATATGAAATAAACTTGTGGGAAAAAAAAAAAAAAAACATTCCTGAATAAATAATTTGGTGACAAATTATAGAAAATAAGTAATTATTTAACTTCTGCAGTTGTCAAGATAATTTCGCAAGAACATTTTCAATGAAATAGATTGACAGAAAGTAATATTGAAGTAATGCAGTAATGCAGAAAGAAAAGTCTAATATTTTAGATTGTTTTTGTTAAGTAATATATGTATATTACAAGTTACTGCATTTTGGTAATATATTATGTAATATATTAAGTTAGGTAGTGCACATGGGTCCGTGTACTTTTCGGCCGTTCAGGATTCTGTTTTATACTTGTTAAATTTAAAATCAGAATAGACTCCAAAACGGCCCGTTTCGCTATTCTGTTTTGAAAACAAAATTTAGAGTTGTGAATTGTAAGAGCAATATACGACCCGTTTCCAGGTTCTAATTGTTGTGGTTCGAATCAGAAACACAATTTAAACTCACTGCTCCTCTGGGCGAGGTGGCGAAGCAGATCCTGAAATCTGTTTTGTGTCCGCTGCTGCCACCCCCCCCCCTGCCCCCTGCCTCCGTCCCTCCTCCGTGCTGAGGGCGGAGGCGTGGCACGGAGCTCTTGATTGACAGCTCGGTTACTGCTGCAGTTACTACAAGGAGACACACGCGGCGCTGTTGGTACTAGCAGTTGATATTATAAATTATTATGAGTAGACAATATTATTATACATTTATCCTTTATATTTAGATTTTATTTATACGATGTAGCACTGCCGTTAATAAATTTAATAAATTAGTCGCATTTAATGCATATTAATACAGTGCTGTTATTACATTCTGATTAGACATTGATGATTGATGCATCCTCCTCTGTGTCAACTCTTAATTAATAAAGTAATAGAGACAGATAGACATTTTAAAGAGGCCTACCCGGGACCTCGTCATCTGTGTCATTAATCATTATTATGCAACACGTTATGTTACAGGTAGGCCTGTTTATTTGGTCAATTAAGTGTTTTGGGCTGCCATGGTGCCAAACAAGGTGCCAAACTAATCATTGAAGTAATGTAGTCTGTATACATTTATCCTTTATCATTTAGATTATAATTATGACTGCTGCTGTCATTACAAATACATTGGCGTTAGCGGCATTTTGATTGAATCTTAACGGGTCATAACCAGCCACAGAGCTATTATTTCTACCTACTGGTAGCCTATACAGCGCACACTGCAGCGAGGGCGTGATCATGGTGTCACGGATGGACCACAGTGACAGACAGTAGGCCTAAAGGGTCCCCTGGTTGTTGCGGATGTGCACGTCCAAACTCATTCAAATTCAATGATGATGTATTTAATATTTAATTCAAATGTAGGTTACGGTATTCATTCGGTAGGTATTAGATCACACATCATAGGCTGTTGCGCGCGCTTACACACACACACACACACACACACACACACACACACACACACACACACACACACACACACACACACACACACACTTGATTTTATAGGCACTATCTATAGCCTACCATCTTCCACAAAGTTGGCTAGAATGTTGAAAACAATCTGATGATGAGCCCCGGTGAGGCATTACTCCTATTCATTTACTTCAATGCCTAGTTCGGGTGGCACCTTGGCGGCCCAAGTGGCGCACCTCATAAACACTTAATTGAATAACGAATACACTATAAACATAGCGGGTTGCATAACAATGACACACATGATGATGGTGGGACACTTACCCTATATGTTGAATACAAAGTAGACTTACTTTAGCATGTTAATTAATTAGAAAGTTTATATTCATTGTCTGTCTGTCTTGTCTGTTTGTCTGTCTGTCTCTATTATTTTTTTTTTAATTACTTAAGAGTTGACATGAATGTAACAACAGCCCTGTGTTAATATGCAACCAAAAAGTGGGGTAATTTATTTGAAATTACGGTAGGATAAATGTATAATAATATTGTCTTAATAATTTATAATATCAACTGCTAGTACCAACAGCGCCGCGTGTGTCTCCTTGTAGTAACTGCAGCAGTAACCGAGCTGTCAATCAAGAGCTCCGTGCCACGCCTCCGCCCTCAGCACGGAGGAGGGAGGAGGCAGGGGGCAGGGGGGGGGGGGGGGGGGGGGGGGGGGGTGGCAGCAGCGGACACAAAACAGATTTCAGGATCTGCTTCGCCACCTCGCCCAGAGGAGCAGTGAGTTTAAATTGTGTTTCTGATTCGAACCACAACAATTAGAACCTGGAAACGGGTCGTATATTGCTCTTACAATTCACAACTCTAAATTTTGTTTTCAAAACAGAATACCGAAACTGGCCGTTTTGGAGTCTATTCTGATTTTAAATTTAACAAGTATAAAACAGAATCCTGAACGGCCGAAAAGTACACGGACCCACATGTCCCAACACTGTTTATGATTGAGTATCCCTACAGAATCTAGAATCTGTGTGGAGCATGATTTGTGGCGATCACTCATTGTGGACAACTTATTAAAAGGCCTTTGGGAGTCAATTCAATGTTGCCATGTAGCCTAAGGTTAAAATGTTGCACAAAATGCCCTATAACAACTTACAATATAATACAAGCAGTATAAACATACAACATCAAGAACATCTCATGAGTCAAGCAGTCCAGCCCTTGGATCGGGCTGACTTTTCTCAACCATTTACCGACAGATTTGTCGGCAAGAAAAAACTTGCCAGAACTTATAGACGTCATACCACACGGTGTAAAATCCAGCGAAGCGTTAGTTCATTGAGGCACGGAGGGCAGAAGGTTTATTTAATTCCCCTTATTTTCAATCAGTAATTCATTCTGTTCCTTTAAATCTGCAGTCTCTCCATGTCAACTCCCCTCACTCTCTTTGGCTGTCACCATGTCAACTCCCCTCACCGTCATTGGCTGTCAGCTAGTCAGTCACACCCACATTCAATCATGTGCTCTATATAAGCAGTCTCTTCTCTCTCCCTCTCCTCTCTGTCTCTTCCTGCTAAGCTGACTCTGTCCTGTTGATCAGATATGTATTCAAATTTCCTCCACCTCCCCGGCCTCCTCCCTGTGGCACCAGTTCCGAGTACATGAGTCTCTGATTAATCATGATTAATTAATTGTTGTATCTAGTTCTGTTATGGTATCCGTGTTTACTGTGGACTATGATTTTTTTTTTCTGTATCCATGTAGTTCATGCATTTTGGATAATGTTGTAATGTCTCATGTCAGTCTGCACTGGATATGATGCTCATGTGTTAATGTCTTGTATTTTACTGTACCTTGGCTCTGCTCAGGGGGGGTTGTTGATATCAGAGCTGTACCTCAGGTGTGCAGGTAATCGGAGATATCAAATGTGATATCAGACCTATGACTCAGTTCATAGATCGTCTGATATCACATGAGCAAGAGCCATGCCGCCATACAAACATGCAAAAGCTTTGCAATAAATGGTCTATGGTCAATCTTATTCTGAGCCGAAGTGTGTCAATGAATTGTAGCGCGCGCACGCACGCACAGCGCACGCACACACACACTCTCTCTCACACGCTCTTTTGATGCGCAGCTCAGAGTGAGCGCGTATATAGTCAGTTATTTATGTAATTTTGTAGGATGAAGACGAAGATTTTTAAAACTATATATTTTTGGAAACCTTACGGCCTACTGAATCAGAAAATGTTTGATTCCATTTTTTTCAAGGTCATTATAGCAGCCATCTTGGATCTTTAAAATGGCTACTTTTAATAACGAATTTCTCATTATCTTGCCTCCAAGATGACCTAAAATCATGATTGCAGTGGTTAAATCTACATTTTTGAGGGCAAGGAATACAATGGAAATGGTTTTCATTGTAAATGAGGGATGTATGGTTAGGAATTTTGCATTTATACATGACTAAATGGTATTATTCTGGTAATCTGGGCACATAATGCAATATCTCATAAACATTTCTCAAATCTATCAAAAGACAAAAACTTGTATGTATAGTAAGTGATATGGGTGATTTAGAAAACCCTCCAGTCCCCCCAAGTAGCAAGATGTGCACATGCACACACTCTACAGTGAGGAGGAGTGCAACAGGCGAACATCATATACTGTACACCAAGGCCGGTCCTCACTCAATCCGGATTGAGTGGGGCCCCTCTCATCCTGAATGGACAAAAAGCTTTTATCCCAAAGCTCAAACTGAAACTAGGGTTTTATGACCACAGGGGCTCACTGTGGGACCATATAAGGAACTCCTTATATTGTCACCACACTCTATAGTAGCAAGGATTAGCCAAAAAAGAAGAAAAAACTAACAATATTTAAAAACTAACAATATTAAGTGAAATCACTTACTATACCTTTAGTCAAGAACTGCACAGCTTTGACCCAGACCCAGAGAATGGGAAAAATGGAATAACAGAGAAAGAATGTCTACACTGCTGCTGGTCGGTTTGGTCAAAAGGAAGCAGAGAGATTGACGAGAATGATCCTGAGATCCACATCCTAATCAAGACTCTCACCAACATCTTGATTATTGCGCTTTCAGCCAGAAAAAACAGCAATACCAACAGGACAAGCAAAAGCTGCTGTGGAGGACATGGCAGATGGAAAACAACCTGTGGGTAAAGATTGCATAAGATCTTTAGATGGTTGCTACATGAAGGACTTTGGGTCTTTCCATGCAGGCCTGCATCTCTTCATGTGCCTAAAACCACTGGCTCAACTCCAGTCTGCTCCTCTAACAAAATACGTCCTTCTCACTGACAAGTGTGACATCTTAGCTTGCTGGGCAGAGTGAGATCTTGAACAGAGTACACAATTTCCAATTACCACAATACCTGAACTGCCATTCAAAGATGAACTGGCTGGCCACATCACCAGTGTAGACAGTGAAAGCACTCCAACAGGCCACTTCTGGAAAGGCACCAGGATGTGATTGGTTCCCTGCAAACATCTATAAGAATAGAGGCACCTCTACCAGGAGGAGAAGAAGATCCCTCAAGGATCCCAACAAGGATGAATATATGCATGTTTACAAGAAGAAAGGGGAGAGGGCATCCTACAATAACCATCATGGTATAGCCCACCTGAACATCATAGGAAAGATTTTAGCAAGAATCAACATAACCCGGCTCATCAGCCATGTAGCTGAGAATGTTGTCCCTGGGTTTATTGGGATAAATGTGGTTTTCACAAAGGCAGAGGTACTTGACACATGATCTTTGCCATCAAGACAAGTGCAGAGAGCAGAACAAGGTCTCTATGGAGTTTGTCTACCTCAATAAGAGGGCCTATGGTAAATTCTGGGCAAGTTTGGCTGTCAAGGTAAATTGAACTTTCTCATAGTGTAATTCATGATGGAAAGTCAGATAGAGTCCAAGTGTGACATCTCAACAATTCTTGTACAAATGGTGATGCATCTGAGGCACTAGCAGACAGGAACGGAGTGAAGCTACTGATGCATCTTGTATCTAATCCCTGGCATTTGAACAGATATTTTATCAGCCTTCAATACTGCTACATGATATTGCCTTGTTCATTAACATACTGTATACTGTAAGTCTGGCTCTGTAAATGAACAGGTGACTGCATTCCCATCATCGAGAGACCATCCATCCAGCAAAAAAGTGAATTTATCATTGACCAACCTGTTAAGTTTTGTGGAAATACCCCTCAGTTATAGGCTAATGGGGGCCAGTATTGTGGCAGACATATTTACAATAAACAAACAAATACATAAATAAATAAATAAATAAATAATACTGGTGTCTCCATATAGCTAGGTTGTGATTCTTTTGGATAATACAATGTTTATTATGTCATGGACAACCTTTGATTTTATGGCAAATGCTGGTATCCAATGATGCAGTTTGCCCCCTGGGTAACGGGATTTGACAAAATGTCTCTTTTTCATTTGCAGACATGCAAGGCCATGCAAGGTGCACCCCATTGGGCAATTACCAAACCCCAACCACTCCTAAGTGGATTGATCTACCCCAACTGTGAGTCCAACAAGTGGAGTCTGAATCAGCAAAGATTGATTTTCTACAATAAGCTCAACATTAACATAACAGATAAAGAAACCTGGATTCCATATACCTGGATTCATCTGAGATGTTTTCGGCACCATAGGATTTTTCACGTTTTTCATGGTTTGAAAAGACGCTAACCTAAGAGTTGAGCCATGAGCCATAAAACCATTCATCAAGATATTTTAGGGACCTTTAGGCCTATATTACCTTGAAATGAAGAATGCCATTTTCCATTTGTTATTTTTCCATGTTTTGTTTCGTTTTATGACACAAAATATGATTAAATACACACTTGTGCATGTTTCATTTATAATGTAATCGACTCCTTTGGATTCCTTGCCCCAAAAAATGTAGATTTAACCACTGCAATCCTGATTTTAGGCCATCTAAGAGGCCAGATATTGAGAAATTCGTTTTTGAGAGTAGCCATTTTTAAAGATCCAAGATGGCTGCCATAACAACCTCGAAAATCAAACATTTTCTGATTCCTTAGGCTATAAGGTTTCCAAAAATATATAGTTTAAAAAATCTTTGTCTTCATCCTACAAACTCATGTGGATGAACATAGTGCCCTGGACTAATAGCACTACAGAATGAGCTGGACTGAGGTTACGGGATATGTTCGTTGCTGTTGCATACAGTGCGTTGTCACCAGTAAATATGCAGGCTAGTCGGATAGTTTTCGATATATTCTCGTAGCTACTTTACTGAACAACAATATGGCAGGTACCTTTTTAGTTTCTTTATCCATATGTGGGGATGACAAGGATACGCTTTAGCACAAGACAGTCATGGTTGCTTTAACTTACTTTCTTATATTAATTTGCTACGAGCTTTCACCTCTTTTAGTTCTGCATACAGTAGCCTAGAATGTTGCGCAATGCAACCGCAGCTAAAGCGCACATTCAGTGGACAGAGAGAGTGATTGGACGGATTACTCGCTAAAATAAACAGAAATTGGAATTCGGAAAATGTGATGTTCACCACTGTCAGTGGTCTATTATTTTGGGAATATGCGTAAAGGACGCATGTTACACATTGGAAATAACAGGCATGGCTTTGTGAGGCTGGTTGATGTAAACATGTATAGGCTAGATGTCACGAGTCTCACGACCATATCGTTCTGTTTGCATTTCTCTTATTAACCACTGCAGATTTGTAGGAAAATCTTTAGCGCTGTCTTTGCAATCACAACGCTACAGGTGGAATCAATCTAGCCATTGTGTGATTAGATATCATCATGTGTTGCGCAATAACCTCCATCACCATCATGTCGACCCCCATGAGAAACTGGAATATCTAATTATGAATCTTATGCCATAATGTCTCATAACGTAGGCAGTTTAGTGGGTTCTGTGCAGAGTAGTCCTATCGGCCAGTACAGCTTTCTCTTAGAAGAACGCGCTCCAAACCCGCTATCGTGCGTAATTTAATGAACATATACCAGTATATGTTCACGTCCACGTCCACGTGTGGTATTATACCACACGTGGACGCCCGAGACATTCTCGTCTTACGGGCCGCGGACCCCTAAATGGAGGTGGGCTACCCTTGTCTTTAAAATGGAACCATGATAAGTTGGGAACTTTAACAGGCCAACTTGAGTGAGTAGGCTATGCTTGTGGTTGTGCCTTTTCTCTTGAAATACGCATTTGTTGTTGATTGTTGCTGAAACTGTGCGGGCGCTTAAATGAATCTATATTAGCTGTAGCGATATGTGACTCAGCTGTAGGCTATAATATTAGACATTGCTGCATTTGGCTGTGTAGGTGATCCACTGTATTTCGGCCGTTGTATTAATTAATTAATTAACTCGTGGGCATCCTCTGTCTGGTGACGATTAATGATCCAAATACTTTTATTAAAGAACAGCATTTTGGCACCTGCGTGGAGTGCGTGCGTCCTTCACGGTATGAAGAAAATCCTATATTGATGACAACGCAGCAGTGAGGAGAGTGTACAGTAATCGCATAATTCTCCAGGCAAATATTTCGCCTTCTTCTGGTTGACTTTTCACTTCGCTTCCTTAAATCTCTGGTGTACGAATTAGCCTATATTAATTTGCTATGAACTCTCACTTCGTTTGGTCTATAGGGGGAGCAGTGGCCAAACGGTTAGGGGAGCGGTCTTGATGCCGGAAGGTCCCCAGTTCGAATCCCCGGACCGGCACGTTAAAATTACCACCGCTGAAGTGCCCTTGAACAAGGCATTGAACCCCAACCATGAAATGTTCTATGAAATATGGAGGGCACGGCTGGAAACAAGCTTTCAAAGCTTAGTCCGTTCACCCTGGGTAAACAAAGAATCATTTCATTTCATTTCATTTCATACTTTAGGATCATAGTAGCCTACTGTTTGCAGTGTCTACGTGATATAAAGTAGGCCTATAATAAAGTGTACTAGAATTAAAAGTCGGCGAATTCACGTTAATTAAACAGAGCGTCACTTTTCCCCCTCTCACATGCTCTGTAGAGGGAGAGGATCGTTTCTCACTCAAATCCAAAATTTCGGAATGGCGATGTTTTCTAAGCATCCCCTTTCCGAAAATTCTACTTCGGAATAGTGGTGTTTCTAAATGGTGGGGTTTCTGAATTGAGGGGTTTCTGAATGGAGGTGTTTCGGAATGGAGGTTCGTTCCCCAATCTCCTAAGCAACTCAAAGCCTAGAGAACCTGACTAAAAATGAGGATTCTGAACCATCACCGCTCAGATCTCCATATACCATATTAGGGCGCGACCTTCCCTGACTGGCCAATTCAACCAACCGGCTTCACTGATTGGACAAACGTTCACACTTCTGAAATCAGAAGCGTTCTTAGGCAGGCAATGTTACAAATGAGTAGCAGATTAAGTGACTCTATGTAATTATTTAAACACCTCGTCAATGCGCGATGTTGCGCTGGACGTTACATCTGAACAATGGAGTTGGAGCCCCCAAAGATTCAGTGAAGGTGGCCGTGGGGCACAAAGTGTACTCGTTTGGAGTGAATGAGAACAACACAATTGACGTACGCATCTTCAACACGGTGACCATGCGCTGGTCGCCGCTGGCCCTGGTAAAAGCTGGAAATGAGTGCAATGAGCTCCAAGGAACCACCATGAAATGGACACCCGTGCTGATAGAAAATGTAATTTATCATGTCTGGTTGGAGGAGTTTAAAAGCGGAATTTGTACATTCAATGTCGACAACCACACCTGGTTCAGGCCCAGCGTTTCTGGAGCCGTCCCATTTATAGGCACGTACTGCGCTCGTGCGATCTGTGCTGTGAGGGATTCAATATATGTCTGTGCAGTTGGCAGCGGCATCTATTGCGTAGACGTCCATAAGTTGTCTACCACAACAATGACCTGGGCGATCATCGGGGCCAGAGATCTTTTCGTGGAGTTGCCAGGCTTTCGCCCCGCCACCGCAATTGGTACAAAAATCTTCATATTCCAAAGCTTTCTCGGAATATGCCGGCCAACCAAGATGCGCAGCTACCTCTGGATGTTTGACACGGAGTTAGAGCGCTGGCTGAGCATGCCAGAGCCTCTTTTGGAAGGCTGTTCACCGATAGGTTCTCAGGCCTTTGCCCACAGTGGACAGCTGTACGTCTTTGATGGCCACAGCATTCTGGACAAACGGGACTACTTCCCCAAGGATATATGGAGATTCAATCCAGACACCTTCTCCTGGACCATGCTTAAGCCCAGGGGGATCGTCCCGCGCTCGACGTCCTGGTCTATTTTCAGAGCCTGTTGCGTGTTGGGAGATTGTGTTGTGCTGTTTTGTGATAAAGAAGATGCAAATGATCTGTTCGTGTTAGACTTAAATCCCAGCCTGAAGACGTTATGTAAGCTCGCGGTTATTCGTTACGACTTGAATCAGGCCGAACTCACGCACAACATCAGGTGGGAACTGGACGCCATGGCTACCAACATGTGTAAGGATGGAGAGCATTTGGATGATGAAGGCATCAAAGGCAGCTGTTTAAACAATATAGATATCCAGTACAAAACCCGTGGAGGGCGCAAATGCAATGACATAAAATGTCATTGCTCGAATACCCCCTATTGGGGTATAGGGGATAGTTAGAGTTTTGTAATACACAACTAGAGAATGTAGAAGATTAACGGTCATTTTGATCTGTATGTTTTGCCTGTTTTGTTTCCCCAAGTCCAGCCTGGAATTGTGGACAAAAGCAAAATAAATCTTTAGTTTTGGTGTCTGTGGAGCTTAAATGTCCTCAAATGGTGGTCCGTGGCTCAAATGCTGAATAAATGGTGGGCCCTGGTATCAAAAAGGTTGAAAACCACTGATGTAAATGTTTGAGATGGCTGAGTTGTTGTCTCCACCGTAAGGTGATAACTATGTTTCCTCCCCCGTCCGTCCATCCGTCCGTCCCGTCCGCCCCATCTGTCCGTCCATCCCAGGGGTGACATAACACACACATATGTGTGTGTGTGTGTGTGTTGCCCGAAGGGGCACAGGGCTTGTTTTAATATGCTTTGGTTGAAAGAAATGTTGCTGTTGTGCATTTGATGGGAGGCTCTGGGCGGTGGCTGGGCTTGATTGCTGCAGGTGAGTGTGGGCAGTTCAGGGCATGTCTGATAGCTTTAATAATTTCCTGTTATTTCCTTATTGTAAACAATGTGTCACATACAGGTATATGACTAACACACATATATGTCATCTATGTATTTTAATTGGGTCGCGACATGAGTTTGTATCTGCCATAAGTATGTAATGTGAGTTAGGCCTCTGCATTTTCCATTCTCTCTGACATAGATTTTACTGGGGCAAAAGGCTTATTTGACTTTGTTGATATTTCACTGTCTGCAAAATTCTGGTGTTGTTGTGAGAAAGTAGTTATGTTTTGATTCCTGCCTAAACAGACTTATCATGCGTTTCAACCTTGTTCTGTGTGCCTGCCAGCGATGACAGAAGCACACAGGTTGAGATTCGTCATAATCCATCCGCAATTTATACGATTTTTTTTACGGCTATGGCCGGCAGCACGGTTTGCACAACCCCTGCAATATATACATTAAAATGTGCGGCTCGGCCAGGAATGATGTGCTTGTGCTTTTCTTTCCGATACGCATCACCGTGCCAACGCAATTCGCAATAAACAATGCGAAAAATTTAGTCTAGTTTTAGTCGACGAAAAGTAAATAATTTTAGTTTTTATTTTAGTCCATGAAACAATGATTTTATTAGTAGTTTTAGTCAACAAAAACTATTGTCATTTTAGTCTAGTTTTAGTCTGACAATTTAGTCTCCAATTGGTTCCAATATATCATTTAACAGGGGATCTGGAATTTTCTGAAGGACCCCTGGGATCCAGAGTGTGTACAAGTGGAACCAAATGGACCCGCTAGTATTCATTTGTTTGACAAAAAAGGTCCCAAAAGAAAAATCACTGGAGAAACATTGTGAAACACAACTTGATGTCATCAACCATGTTGATTTCACCATGTTAATGTTTTTTTTTTTTTTTTTTTTTTTTTTTTTTTTCAGACCTCCATTTCTAGGGAACACAGAATGGGGGGGGGGGGGGGGTTATCATGTCCACACAACATCTCTAAGGTATAATAATGGCACTCCCCTTTAAATAGGCTAAACTAGCATTCCAACTGAATTTTGAAACCACAGTTTCCTCACCAGCAATGTGTAATATAATGTGTGTTGAATTCATTCAATGTCAAAACACGATCTCAAGTTGTGGCCAAACTAAGTTGTGGGCAGGTCTGATCTATCTAGTAGAAGAGTTGCGACATTGATGGGGCAGAAAACAGCCTGGTCACGTGGTTCATGTACTCGCACGAGCACATAGCCTCCAATGCATTCCGTAACTTTCGGTTGTCCCTTTTTGTTGTCTCTTCTCAATAGAAGTCTATGCATACCCGTAGCTACGGGGGGCAGTAGGGGGCGATGCCCCCCTGATTAGATTTTGTGCCCCCCCAGTCCAGATTGCCCAGTAGGCCTACCCGTCACCTTAATATGAAAGTTTCCCTTGCAAATGGCGACGACGCGGCCAAAGGGATAATGGTGTCTATTTACTGCTCATTGCTGAGATCCTGTTTAAAGCCCGCCTACTAGTTTTGCCATTTGCACAGAATAGGACAGGAAACGGATCTGCAGCATGGGTCCTCCTCCCTCCATGTAGTTGAGCGAGATCCTGTCATGGCGTCCACCGCTCCTTGTTTACAAACACACGTAGGGAAAAGAAAACTTTGTCTTTTTTACCAAGGGCTGCGTTCGGTTTGATAAATAATGATAGCGGAGCCGTTTTCTAAAGCCCGATACGGGCGGATGCATGGCTTATAAGCGACCACTGCAGACAGCATTGCCATCGAGAGATGGGGCTATAGTTTTCAAAGAGGCCAGCGCAAATAAATAAAAGCCCTTTTAGACACATGTAAAACATGACAACTATTGGGAAATCAATGCTGCTTGGTAAGTGGCGATTCTGATGGTCTACTCTAGTGTCATGTTTGCAAGACTAGTTTTTCAGTGACACTGACAAACTATATTTTTCATTTCATTTATTTTATGGTAGTGCTTTGTCGTGGCTGTATAAGTTCAAAGTTGCTGTAGTTAGGAGGAATATACGTTGATAAAGTATCATTTCATTATTGGTTCCTTATTGGTTGTAATTCATGCCATCATAGTCAAATTCCAGGTGTATTGTTTGTAGTTTGTATTGTCCAGTAAATAGTTAATATAATAGTGTTCAATTACAGTTATTATCTTTATAGTCCTATGTGCTACTGAATTAAACAGCACAGTGGTATATGAAGAGGAAGGAAGGAATAGAAATGCTATGATACTGTAGAAATGTTTGTTTTATTTTGTGTGACAACACTTCATATGTACACACTCTTTATCCCACATTGGTGAGTTTGAATCTGGTTGCCTACTTGTAACCCTAAATTTAAGTGAAATGGGTAAAATTAAATTAAATTAAAATGGCAAAAAACGTTGGTCCATGTGGCGAGCTGCGGCTACGGCCCAGCCTCAACCAGGCTCTGCTTCTAGCGGCCCCAAGGCAAATTGAGTTTGAGACCCCTGGCTTAAGGCTATTTGGCAGGCCACAACTGCAATCTGACCTTAAATGTAGTGAATGAAGGCAAAAATGGCCGACTAAATGTTATTGTTGTTGGTTGATGCATAGCCTTTTCTCATTTTCCTCCTGCCGTGGAGATATACAGTATATGCTCAACTATTTGTTGCTGGTTAGTGGTTGTATAACAACGTTCTCTCTCTCTATCCCTCCCTCCTTCCCCATGGAGTTGCTCATAGTGTTGTTGCGGGATGCAATCGTGTTTCATGAATGTATGTTTATTTGTTCTGTTGAGTATAATATAGTCCTTATCTGCTGTATAATTGGAGCACATACATGTAACCATTTTCTCCAATTAGTGTGTTTTTTGAGCATGTGAGTGTGTGCTTAATATGCAACTTTGGTGGGGAAAAATATTGCCCCCCCTGAAAACATGAATGCCCCACCACTGATAATTTTCTGGCTACGGCCCTGAGTCTATGTATAAGCCTCCATTGGACTGACCCCATGAAGTGAACGGAGTTTGCGTAAATCGGTCTGTGTTAGCAACGCTTTGCGTTGCTAACATTAAGCTCTCACTCAACAACACATCGTTGATGTAACGTTACATTCTACAACCAGCAGCATAGTCTGCCGATTGCTTTATGCTAAATCCTGAGGTTTCTCTTCAGGTTTGTAATCTAGCTCTCATCTTCACTGGAAATGCTGTAGCCCCATCAGTGTAAAATGATGGAGCTAAACTAGTTGCTTAACAACAAGAACAACAAGTGTGAGCATGCGGGTCCACCTGAAATTGGTTTCTCTGTCCCAAGACACTCTGTCGGACGGCAGCTCAATGATCTGTCTGTCTCTTCCTCTCTGTCCTTCTATCTCTCTCCATCTTAATCCTTCTCTTTTCCTCTCTGTTACTCTCACTTCACAGAGGAAGGGAGGACTGCTCCCAACAGGGGCGGATCTAGGCATGGGCATGGGGGGGCAATGCTCCCCTAAATGCCCATTCTGCCCCACCAAACAAGATGCCATGCAAAACAACCCAAGATATTTCAAATTAAAGTGCTTCTATTTAAAATGATGTGAAACACTACTACTGCTACTAACTAACTACAGCTGTGTCACCACTAAACCAGGTAAGCTACAACTAGGTATAATTATAAAGTGGAGAGTAGTGAAAGTTAAACAGGCAGCTAGACAGGAACTAGACATGACATATACATACTGTATATGCTACAACTAAACTATACAGCTAAGACTAAAACATACAACTAAGCAGCTAAACAGACACATATAAATATATACTACGACTATGGAATACTACAACTAAAACTATACATCTAACATACTATAACATACTACAACTAAGCATTCATTCATTCATTCATTCATTCATTCATGCATGCATTCATTCATTCATTCATTCATTCATTCATTCATTCATTCATTCATTCGTGCATTCATTCATTCATTCGTGCATTCATTCATTCATTCGTGCATGCATTCATTCATTCATTCGTGCATTCATTCATTCATTCATTCATTCATTCATTCATTCATTCATTCATTCATTCATTCATTCATTCGTGCATTCATTCATTCATTCATTCATTCATTCATTCATTCATTCATTCATTCATTCATTCGTGCATTCATTCATTCATTCATTCATTCATTCATTCGTGCATTCATTCATTCATTCATTCATTCATTCATTCATTCATTCATTCATTCATTCATTCGTGCATTCATTCATTCATTCATTCATTCATTCATTCATTCATTCATCCATTGGGAGCCAGGGGCGGATATAACATGTCCCATTTGGAGGGGCAAGAAAAAATGATATGGGGGCGGCTTCATCGCCCGTGTCGCGATGAAGCCGCACCCATACCATTTTCGGTTACATGACTTAAAAGTCATGTAACCGAAAATGGTATGGGTGTGGCTTGGTATGGGTGCGGTTTTAGTCTTAGTCAAGTAAAGCATCAATAATAACATCAGTTGTTGTTGAAGTTGCAACAGACACGCAGCATGCATAAAGCTAAAGGTCTGACTCAGAGAGTTTTCTGTTTTCAATCATGAAATGCTGTTGGTTTAGTGGTGACACAGCTGTAGTTAGTTAGTAGCAGTAGTAGTGGTTCACATAATTTTAATGAAATATCTCGGGTTGGTTTGCATGGCATCGTGTTTGGGGGGGGGGGGGGGGGGGGGGGGGCAGACTGGGTATTTACTTAACTTGAACTCAAACTGCAGTACAACACTATTAACGCTGTTACCTCCTATAAACAGTTTGTCTTTATGTGGTTGACAGTCCATTACTCTGTGCTGTTTAAGAGATCTGGCACTTCAAAATAAGGGTTTTTACCGATTACACCGGCTTGAGCCGTGGCATATAGTAGAAAACCACGTATGTGCAGTCGCACTAAATGTGTTAACGCTGTTACCTCCTATAAACAGTTTGTCTTTGTGTGGTTGACAGTCCATTACTCTGCGCTGCTCTTACTCTGAAGGAACAGATCTCTAAGCTGGAGATGTAGCGTCTAATAATAACCTCTGTCCCTGTCAGGGGAAAAACTCACATCTAACAAACTTCTGACTCTTCAAAGTTCACAGTTTTAACTTTTCTTCTTTGTGACGTTTAGAGCTGGTATATATATAATAGTGCTGCTGCTGCTGCTGTACTGCTGCTGCTGCTGCTGTACTGCTGCTGCTGTACTGCTGCTGCTGTACTGTTGCTGCTGCTGCTGCTGCTGCTGCTGCTGCTGCTGCTGCTGCTGTACTGCTGCTGTACTGCTGCTGCTGCTGCTGCTGCTGCTGCTGTACTGCTGCTGCTGTTGCTGCTGCTGCTGCTGCTGCTGCTGCTGCTGCTGCTGCTGCTGCGTGGATGTGATTTACTGACGATTCAGACTTTCAAATCTGCTTCATTTGCGGAAGTGTGACGAATAGGATGTTGATTTACAAAATAATAATACATGTTTAAAAAGTTCCTGTAAAGGATTGAAATCTTCCGATTTCTCTCTCTCTCTCTCTCTCTCTCTGTGAGTGTGCGATCACATTTTAACTTAATAAACTCTCCCCGCGGGCAGGGGCGGATCTAGGCATGGGCATGGGGGGGCAATGCCCCCCTAAATGCCCAGTCTGCCCCCCCAAACACGATGCCATGCAAAACAACCCAAAGATATTTCAAATTAAAGTGCTTCTATTTAAAATGATGTGAAACACTACTACTGCTACTAACTAACTACAGCTGTGTCACCACTAAACCAACAGCATTTCATCATTGAAAACAGAAAACTCTCTGAGTCAGACCTTTAGCTTTATGCATGCTGCGTGTCTGTTGCAACTTCAACAACAACTGATGTTCTTTAGTGATGCTTTACTTGACTAATAGTCAAGTCCTGGAACTGAGAATGGTATGGGTGCGGCTTCATGAAGTCACCCCCCCATACCATTTTCTCCTGCCCACCCCATTTAGGTAGTGTTACATCGGCCCCTGCCCGCGGGGTGTGAGTGATGGTGAAGGTTCCAGCTTACATTATGGATGTGTATAATAATGTTTTGCATCCAGCCTGCATGGCATGGTGGTGCTATGAGACACGGAGCCACTCACGCTGAAAATTATCCTCACTTTTATTTAGTTTTTATTATAGGCTTAAATGGGGTTGGGGGTTAAATTCCACCTCCAGCGGAGCTGAGACTGTACTGTATGGACGTTTGAACTTCTGGCTTCTTGTTATTAAAAGTTTGGTCATGCCCAGCAGGGGCGTTATCCTGTGTCCGTGCTCATGGAGGAGGACAGGGATCCCAGAGATCCCAGAGATCCCAGGGATCTGGCGTGGTGCCGCTGTGCTGCGCCAAGTTCCAGAACGTGCAGAGCCTCACGCTGTTGGTGGCGTCCAACCAGGGCGGAGAGGAAACGACCCGCATTGACCAGCTGGGATTCATCGGGACGCCCGTCCACTTCACCAACATGAGCCACTTCAGGAGGGTCAACGGGACCAAAGGGGAGTCTCACGAGTGAGTCTGGATGCCAGGGGCGGATGTAACATTTACCAATTGGGGGGGGGGGGGGGGGGGATGGTATGGGTGTGGCTTCATGTGACTTATGGGTGCGCTTCACGCCACGGGGGGATGAAGCCGCACCCATGCCCTTTTCATTTCCAGGACTTTTATTAGTCAAGTAAAGCATCAATAATAACATCAGTTGTTGTTGAAGTTGCAACAGACACGCAGCATGCATAAAGCTAAAGGTCTGACTCAGAGAGTTTTCTGTTTTCCATGATGAAATGCTGTTGGTTTAGTGGTGACACAGCTGTAGTTAGTAGGCACTGAAATATTTGAAATATTTAGAATTTGAAATATCTTGCGTTGTGCATGCATGCCATCGTGTTAAGGGGCAGACTCGGCATTTAGGGGGGCATTGCCCCCCCATGCCCATGCCTACATCCGCCCCTGATACCCAATAATACTTCCAGTAAATGACATCATACTGTGAGTGTTGATTTGAGTTGCTATGGTAACTGGGTGACAAATGTAGTTTTTCAAGTTTTCAAGTTTCAAGTTTCTTTATTTGTCACTCCAGTGTATGTCGTGACATAAACAGGGATGAAATAACGTTTCCATTGTTCCTCAGTGCAATAAGACAATAGACAATAGACAGTGCAATAAGAAAAATGACGACTACAAACAATACAAGAACAGTAAGTGACGTATAGTGCAACAGACTAGAGTATTAAGGTGCAACTGTAGCAGTATAAAGTGGGGTGAAGGTGCTAAGCTACGACCAGGTATAAATATACTAATAAAGTGGCAAGTAGTGAGAGTTGAAAACTAAGACTAAAAAAAAAAAACATCTAACATACTAAACATACTAAGACATACTAAATATACTAAAACACTAAACATACTAAGACATACTACTAAAACTAAGCATACTACAACTACGCACTACTATACTAACGGCTAGGTTATGACAACTATGACAGTAGGGGTATTACTGTAGGGGTATCGCTGTACATGTGCAGGGGGGGATAGGGATAGCAGCGGATTCGGTACAGTCCTTCTGGTTGTGTGTGAGTTGTGCATATGAGTGTATGTGTGTGCATGTGTGTGTGGGGGGGTAGTTGAGTCCAGCGTGTGTGTACGAAGTGGGCGTACAAGCCAGAGTGTGCGTACAAGTGTTCTTGTTCTGGCTTTCAGCGTGTGCGTGCCTGTGCGTGTGCCGTGGGAGGGGGTAGCGGCAGGTGCTCAGTGCGAGATAGCAGCGGCAGGGAATTCGGCATCCTGACGGCTTGGTGAACGAAACTGTCGTTCAGTCTACAAGTCCTTGTAGATTTGATAAGCAGCAGTAATAAATGATAAACCTGAAGAGATCCATTCTATCTCTCCATAACTATAATGGAAACAATTATTGTTTAAACTTTAATGCTGCTGGACTTGTGGATCATGTCTTTGTTTTGTCTCAATGCCTGGGGGAAGATTTTTACTCTTCATTTCAGGTTTTGTTCTAACTTTAGTTCTAACCATGTTAACCTGCTCTTAAAGCTACAGTCCATTCTGGCTGAGTACTTTTACTCTGATTACATTGTTAACCTGCTCTTAAAGCTACAGTCCATTCTGGCTGAGTACTTTTACTCTGATTACATTGTTAACCTGCTCTTAAAGCTACAGTCCATTCTGGCTGAGTACTTTTACTCTGATTACATTGTTAACCTGCTCTTAAAGCTACAGTCCATTCTGGCTGAGTACTTTTACTCTGATTACATTGTTAACCTGCTCTTAAAGCTACAGTCCATTCTGGCCGAGTACTTTTACTCTGATTACATTTTGTTCCTTTTTTTATCACTCTTTTTGAGTTGAGTTATTGAAGTTAATTACAGTCCATTTGAGTTCTTTCTAATTGTCCTCTTAAAGGTTAAATTAGAAGTCTACAATAAAACATAGTTTTAGACGATCACCTTTTTTTTTTTTTTTGCATGATCGTCTAACGGCAGACTAGACGATCACCTTTTTTTTTTTTTTTGCATGATCGTCTAACGGCAGACTATACTCACTCAGAAATGATCAAAATCACCTGATGCACGCTCATACATGCACGCGTGCGGTCTGTATGTACATCGCTGACCATAATCCATAAATCGCCGCGACATTACGGGCTGATTTGAGTTATTTATGATAATGATCGTCATGCTAGTGATCAACCCTCCTTCGGTTTTTATGATCAAGCCAAAATATCCCAGAAAAAATATGACCCGGAAGTACAGGAAGTAGAACCTGTTTGAGTCAAAGAGTCTCAGGCTGCCTCTACACTGTTTTTTGCACAGTCCAAGTCTCGGACCGGGGTGTGACGTCACGTCCTCCTTTTTTGAATGGGTTTCAATGGGCACTTCCTGCTACTTCCTGTCTGTATTTCGGACAGTGCTCAGGCAGCAGGAAAGACCCGCCCACGGCCGAAATTCAGACAGGAACTAGATGGAAGTCTCATTAAAACCCATTCAAAAAAGGAGGATGTGACATCACACCTGCAGCCGAAAGTTGGAATGTGCACTTGTGCAGTCAGGGCCCTGCCACCTAGTGGTGATAGTCATGTAGCCCATTATAGACAGCATCACAAACGCTATTTGAATGGGAATAATTTGATGAATAAATGTTTAAATACATTTCTCATTTACAGTTTTTTTTACAGTTCTGCATGGTTTGAGAATTTAGCGGAGTTTAGAGACTCGCACGCCCAGCGTGCGAGTGAAAACAGAGTGTGAACTGCAGTGTTTCGAAGTTCGGGTCATGACGGAACAAATCGTACTCACGGCCACAATATTCGCTTTACACGCGTGTTTTTTTCGTAGACAAACTTCTCCCGTTTCACCCAATGCCCAGGCACGTACAGAAGCGGAGCTATGCGCCTCAGAACGAATTCTTAAAGTAAAGCTTGCAGGTTGACCTACTTTTCAGAAATATGTAGTTGGCGTCCTTAGTATTTTTTGTCAAGTAACGCTGGAAATTCCACCCAGAAGGGGTTAAAATTAAGTCCCAGGAATCACATGAACATGCCAATCAAAACCAATGAGATTTTTTTCCGCTTGTGTGACGTCACACAATTATCCAGAATTATCCAGTTGCACAAGTCAGGGGGAAAGGGATTCTGCTTGGGGGAGGGGGATACCTCCAGCAGCCAGCTGCTATGGACAGACAGCAGCAGCCATGTCACGTCGTCTTGTGTTGCCTGTCGGACTGTTTTGCCACTTACAGCACCCACCTGTCAGCTGGGATTCAGTACACTGTAATGTACAGTATATGTAGTGTAAATACTGTAATGTACAGTATTTACAGTACACGAGGACAGTTTTGGGAGTTGATGTAAATGACACGGCAGACTGACTGCTGTGCCGTGGGACTGAATGCTAAGGTGTTTGTTATGCTAAAATCTGTTGGCTCTCCAGCGCTTCCTGGGCATGATCGCATATCTGGGCAAATACGTTCCAAACCTCAGCGAACTGTCGACGCCACTGCGACAACTGCTGCACAAGGACGTGGCCTGGAGCTGGACGCAACGCCAGCAGGATGCTTTAGACCAGGGGAGCCCAACCAGTAGATCGGGATCTACCGGTAGATCTCGGCCTGATCACGAGTAGATCTCGGGAGATGTGGCGAGGAAAGAAAATAAAAATGGGGTGGAAAAGAAAAAAAGAGCGATTTGTGTGTGTGTGTGTGTGTGTGTGTGTGTGTGTGTGTGTGTGTGTGTGTGTGTGTGTGTGTGTGTGTGTGTGTGTGTGTGTGTGTATCTGGACTGTTCTTATTATGATTGCATTTGCAATGGCAGTGTTTGTCCAAGTCTGTTGTACTTAATGTTGTACTGTTGTAAGCCTATTTATGACAGGTCTGTTGTACTTTATGCTTATATGGACATAAAGTAAAGTGGTAAAACAAAGTAGTGTTGTGTTGTTGTGAAGTTACTGTAGGCTGGCAACGATGCGTGTGGTTTGAAATGTTGATATTGGACTGGTAGATCCCGGAGGGGTTGGTTGCTGAAAAGTAGATCTTGGGTCAAAAAAGGTCGGGCACCCCTGCTTTAGACCAACCCACCCGTCTTTCAATATTACCATGTCTCAAAACCTGTGACACTCACCTGTGATGCATCCCAATATGGTCTAGGAGCTGCCTGCCTCCAAGATGACAGACCAATGGCGTATGCATCGTGCTCTCTGACTCCAACGGAAAGCAGGTACGCACAAATAGAAAAAAGAACTGCTGGCAGTCGTCTTTGCCTGCTACAAGTTCTATGACTACATCTATGGCAAAGCTGTTGTGATCGAGACCGACCGCCAGCCTTTGGTTACAATCCACAACAAACCTTTCCACACAATTCCAGCTCGCCTGCAGCGCATGATGTTGAGACTGCAAACACACTGGGAAGACTGGGAAACACCTCTATCTGCATGCAGTCACCCTCTCGCGTGCACCCAGGAGTGATGTTTGCACCTGACATATACATATACAAATTACAATTGACTCCTTGTTAATATATTACTTATTAATTATTACCTTCATTTCAAAGCAACATATTATATTACAATATTACTGTGTAATATAATAATATTACTATTACATATTACTTAAAAAAAACTTTTTACAAAATATATAAATGAATAGGCTATTTAGTGTCACTAATAATCAAATATTATATAGGCCAATGGCATACCTACAATAAAGCAAGCACACTTGGCTTTCTGGCCAAATCTATATGAAATAAACTTGTGGAAAAAAAAAAACATTCCTGAATAAATAATTTGGTGACAAATTATAGAAAATAAGTAATTATTTAACTTCTGCAGTTGTCAAGATAATTTCGCAAGAACATTTTCAACGAAATAGATTGACAGAAAGTAATATTGAAGTAATGCAGTAATGCAGAAAGAAAAGTCTAATATATTAGATTGTTTTTGTTAAGTAATATATGTATATTACAAGTTACTGCATTTTGGTAATATATTATGTAATATATTAAGTTAGGTAGTGCACATTCCCAACACTGTTTATGATTGAGTATCCCTACAGAATCTAGAATCTGTGTGGAGCATGATTTGTGGCGATCACTCATTGTGGACAACTTATTAAAAGGCCTTTGGGAGTCAATTCAATGTTGCCATGTAGCCTAAGGTTAAAATGTTGCACAAAATGCCCTATAACAACTTACAATATACAAGCAGTATAAACATACAACATCAAGAACATCTCATGAGTCATGCAATCCAGCCCTTGGATCGGGCTGACTTTTCTCAACCATTTACCGACAGATTTGTCGGCAAGAAAACACTTGCCAGAACTTATAGACGTCATACCACGCGGTGCAAAATCCAGCGAAGCGTTAGTTCATTGAGGCACGGAGGGCAGAAGGTTTATTTAATTCCCCTTATTTTCAATCAGTAATTCATTCTGTTCCTTTAAATCTGCAGTCTCTCCATGTCAACTCCCCTCACTCTCTTTGGCTGTCACCATGTCAACTCCCCTCACCGTCATTGGCTGTCAGCTAGTCAGTCACACCCACATTCAATCATGTGCTCTATATAAGCAGTCTCTTCTCTCTCCCTCTCCTCTCTGTCTCTTCCTGCTAAGCTGACTCTGTCCTGTTGATCAGATATGTATTCAAATTTTTAATTGCTTCCAGGCGTCTTTCATTGGTACTGCGGCACAGATTCGGTCTTGGACGCGAGGGCCAGGTGGCATTAATGGCATGTTTCGGAAATGCTCACATAAGCTAAATCCATGTAGGATATTTTATTTAAATCAAGGTTACGTGGGCCGTGCCTTCCTCATCACCCAGTGATGGGGGTCGCATTTTGCGCGCGCTTAATGCGGGGATTTAAATCAAATTGCATCATGCGGTGCATTCAACTGACTAACACTCCACTCTCATATAGTCGCACCCGTTGCATGGCTCCAGGTTGCTCACTGCTTTGAGCGTGTGTTGGGGGGTCGTTAGCCTAGTCTAGCCCTCAATGATTTTGGCCTTGGGGGGCGGGGGTGTCGTGGGATCCACATGGCGGAAGTGCTGCGCTCTGATTTGATCTCACTAACGTGTCGTCATCTCCGGTCCCTCCCACGCCCGTCCACTGCTGTTCTACGTCACATCATTTAGAGCGACGCCCACCCCGGAAGGTTGACATGCCCCTCAAGGCCACTTTCCAACGCACGTTAGTCCAGGCTTTCCGTTTTCGCGCAAGGCGGACGAAAATGAAAGCCTGGGTGTCGAGGCTAGGGGGTCGTTGATATCAGAGCTGCACCGCATGTGTGCAGGTAATCGGAGATATCAAATGTGATATCAGACCTATGACTCAGTTCATAGATCGTCTGATATCACATGAGCAAGAGCCATGCCGCCATACAAACATGCAAAAGCTTTGCAATAAATGGTCTATGGTCAATCTTATTCTGAGCCGAAGTGTGTCAATGAAATCCAGCGAAGCGTTAGTTCATTGAGGCACGGAGGGCAGAAGGTTTATTTAATTCCCCTTATTTTCAATCAGTAATTCATTCTGTTCCTTTAAATCTGCAGTCTCTCCATGTCAACTCCCCTCACTCTCTTTGGCTGTCACCATGTCAACTCCCCTCACCGTCATTGGCTGTCAGCTAGTCAGTCACACCCACATTCAATCATGTGCTCTATATAAGCAGTCTCTTCTCTCTCCCTCTCCTCTCTGTCTCTTCCTGCTAAGCTGACTCTGTCCTGTTGATCAGATATGTATTCAAATTTCCTCCACCTCCCCGGCCTCCTCCCTGTGGCACCAGTTCCGAGTACCAACACATCCTCACAGCTAAAAGGCAAAACTTGCCTTTTATCCAGACCATGGATAAAAGGACCATGTCGCCTTCTGAGACCCTCGTAAAAGGACTTATATGCCTTTTCTCTAAAAAGGCGTTCCGTGCCTTTTCCGTCAGAAGGCATAATGTGGTTAGTGATTTATCGGCAACACCTGGGGTATGAAGGAGCGCTTGTTTTATCTGCCGGCTACTACTAGTAGGGCGGGGCGAAGCATAGTTTTACTGAGGTTATGTTTAGGGTTAGTTACCGCATAAAGCACCGTCTAACTCTCGCCCTAACCTAACTCTAACCCTAAACATAACCCCAGTAAACCTAAGCTATGCCTATACCTAATCCTAACCCTAAACTTAACCTCTGTAAACCTATGCCTAAACCTAACCTAACCCTAACCATAACCTCAGTAAAACTTCCTTCGCCCCGCCCTACTAGTAGTAGCCAGCAGATAAAACAAGCGCTCCTTCATACCCCAGGTGTTGCCGATAAATCACTAACCACATTATGCCTTCTGACGGAAAAGGCACGGAACGCCTTTTTAGAGAAAAGGCATATAAGTCCTTTTACGAGGGTCTCAGAAGGCGACATGGTCCTTTTATCCATGGTCTGGATAAAAGGCAAGTTTTGCCTTTTAGGCATGAGGATGTGTAGTCCGAGTACATGAGTCTCTGATTAATCATGATTAATTAATTGTTGTATCTAGTTCTGTTATGGTATCCGTGTTTACTGTGGACTATGATTTTTTTTTTCTGTATCCATGTAGTTCATGCATTTTGGATAATGTTGTAATGTCTCATGTCAGTCTGCACTGGATATGATGCTCATGTGTTAATGTCTTGTATTTTACTGTACCTTGGCTCTGCTCAGTGGGGGTTGTTGATATCAGAGCTGTACCTCAGGTGTGCAGGTAATCGGAGATATCAAATGTGATATCAGACCTATGACTCAGTTCATAGATCGTCTGATATCACATGAGCAAGAGCCATGCCGCCATACAAACATGCAAAAGCTTTGCAATAAATGGTCTATGGTCAATCTTATTCTGAGCCGAAGTGTGTCAATGAATTGTAGCGCGCGCACGCACGCACAGCGCACGCACGCACACACTCTCTCTCACACGCTCTTTTGATGCGCAGCTCAGAGTGAGCGCGTATAGCACTACAGAATGAGCTGGACTGAGGTTACGGGATATGTTCGTTGCTGTTGCATACAGTGCGTTGTCACCAGTAAATATGCAGGCTAGTCGGATAGTTTTCGATATATTCTCGTAGCTACTTTACTGTACAACAATATGGCAGGCCGCGGTACCTTTTTAGTTTCTTTATCCATATGTGGGGATGACAAGGATACGCTTTAGCACGAGACAGTCATGGTTGCTTTAACTTACTTTCTTATATTAATTTGCTACGAGCTTTCACCTCTTTTAGTTCTGCATACAGTAGCCTAGAATGTTGCGCAATGCAACCGCAGCTAAAGCGCACATTCAGTGGACAGAGAGAGTGATTGGACGGATTACTCGCTAAAATAAACAGAAATTGGAATTCGGAAAATGTGATGTTCACCACTGTCAGTGGTCTATTATTTTGGGAATATGCGTAAAGGACGCATGTTACACATTGGAAATAACAGGCATGGCTTTGTGAGGCTGGTTGATGTAAACAGGTATAGGCTAGATGTCACGAGTCTCACGACCATATCGTTCTGTTTGCATTTCTCTTATTAACCACTGCAGATTTGTAGGAAAATCTTTAGCGCTGTCTTTGCAATCACAACGCTACAGGTGGAATCAATCTAGCCATTGTGTGATTAGATATCATCATGTGTTGCGCAATAACCTCCATCACCATCATTTCGACCCCCATGGGAAACTGGGATATCTAATTATGAATCTTATGCCCTAATGTCTCATAACGTAGGCAGTTTAGTGGGTTCTGTGCAGAGTACAGTCCTATAGGCCAGTACAGATTTCTCTTAGAAGAACGCACTCCAAACCCGCTATCGTGCGTAATTTAATGAACATATACCAGTATATGTTACACGTGTGGTATAATACCACACGTGGACGCCCGAGACATTCTCGTCTTACGGGCCGCGGACCCCTAAATGGAGATGGGCTACCCTTGTCTTTAAAATGGAACCATGATAAGTTGGGAACTTGCAGGCCAACTTGAGTGAGTAGGCTATGCTTGTGGTTGTGCCTTTTCTCTTGAAATACGCATTTGTTGTTGATTGTTGCTGAAACTGTGCGGGCGCTTAAATGAATCTATATTAGCTGTAGCGATATGTAACTCAGCTGTAGGCTATAATATTAGACATTGGTGCATTTGGCTGTGTAGGTGATCCACTGTATTTCGGCCGTTGTATTAATGAATTAATTAACTCGTGGGCATCCCCTGTCTGGTGACGATTAATGATCCAAATACTTTTATTAAAGAACAGTATTTTGGCACCTGCGTGGAGTGCGTGCGTCCTTCACAGTATGAAGAAAATCCTATATTGATGACAACGCAGCAGTGAGGAGAGTGTAATCGCATAATTCTCCAGGCAAATATTTCGCCTTTTTCTGGTTGACTTTTCACTTCGCTTCCTTAAATCTCTGGTGTACGAATTAGCCTATATTAATTTGCTATGAACTCTCACTTCGTTTGGTCTATAGGGGGAGCAGTGGCCGAACGGTTAGGGGAGCGGTCTTGATACCGGAAGGTCCCCAGTTCGAATCCCCGGACCGGCACGTTAAAATTACCACCGCTGAAGTGCCCTTGAACAAGGCATTCAACCCCAACCATGAAATGTTCTATGAAATATGCAGGGCACGGCTGGAAACAAGCTTTCAAAGCTTAGTCCGTTCACCCTGGGTAAACAAAGAATCATTTCATTTCATTTCATTTCATTTCATTTCATTTCATACTTTACTGTAGGATCATAGTAGCCTACTGTTTGCAGTGTCTACGTGATATAAAGTAGGCCTATAATAAAGTGTACTAGAATTAAAAGTCGGCGAATTCACGTTAATTAAACAGAGCGTCACTTTTCCCCCTCTCACATGCTGTGTAGAGGGAGAGGATCGTTTCTCACTCAAATCCAAAATTTCGGAATGGCGATGTTTTCTAAGCATCCCCTTTCCGAAAATTCTACTTCGGAATAGTGGTGTTTCTAAATGGTGGGGTTTCTGAATTGAGGGGTTTCTGAATGGAGGTGTTTCGGAATGGAGGTTCGTTCCCCAATCTCCTAAGCAACTCAAAGCCTAGAGAACCTGACTAAAAATGAGGATTCTGAACCATCACCGCTCAGATCTCCATATACCATATTAGGGCGCGACCTTCCCTGACTGGCCAATTCAACCAACCGGCTTCACTGATTGGACAAACGTTCACACTTCTGAAATCAGAAGCGTTCTTAGGCAGGCAATGTTACAAATGAGTAGCAGATTAAGTGACTCTATGTAATTATTTAAACACCTCGTCAATGCGCGATGTTGCGCTGGACGTTACATCTGAACAATGGAGTTGGAGCCCCCAAAGATTCAGTGAAGGTGGCCGTGGGGCACAAAGTGTACTCGTTTGGAGTGAATGAGAACAACACAATTGACGTACGCATCTTCAACACGGTGACCATGCGCTGGTCGCCGCTGGCCCTGGTAAAAGCTGGAAATGAGTGCAATGAGCTCCAAGAAATGGACATGAAATGGACACCCGTGCTGATAGAAAATGTAATTTATCATGTCTGGTTGGAGCCGTTTAAAAGCGGAATTTGTACATTCAATGTCGACAACCACACCTGGTTCAGGCCCAGCGTTTCTGGAGCCGTCCCATTTATAGGCTCGCACTGCGCTCGTGCGATCTGTGCTGTGAGGGATTCAATATATGTCTGTGCAGTTGGCAGCGGCAGCTATTGCGTAGACGTCCATAAGTTGTCTACCACAACAATGACCTGGGCGATCATCGGGGCCAGAGATCTTTTCGTGGAGTTGCCAGGCTTTCGCCCCGCCACCGCAATTGGTACAAAAATCTTCATATTCCAAAGCTTTCTCGGAATATGCCGGCCAACCAAGATGCGCAGCTACCTCTGGATGTTTGACACGGAGTTAGAGCGCTGGCTGAGCATGCCAGAGCCTCTTTTGGAAGGCTGTTCACCGATAGGTTCTCAGGCCTTTGCCCACAGTGGACAGCTGTACGTCTTTGATGGCCACAGCATTCTGGACAAACGGGACTACTTCCCCAAGGATATATGGAGATTCAATCCAGACACCTTCTCCTGGACCATGCTTAAGCCCAGGGGGATCGTCCCGCGCTCGACGTCCTGGTCTATTTTCAGAGCCTGTTGCGTGTTGGGAGATTGTGTTGTGCTGTTTTGTGATAAAGAAGATGCAAATGATCTGTTCGTGTTAGACTTAAATCCCAGCCTGAAGACGTTATGTAAGCTCGCGGTTATTCGTTACGACTTGAATCAGGCCGAACTCACGCACAACATCAGGTGGGAACTGGACGCCATGGCTACCAACATGTGTAAGGATGGAGAGCATTTGGATGATGAAGGCATCAAAGGCAGCTGTTTAAACAATATAGATATCCAGTACAAAACCCGTGGAGGGCGCAAATGCAATGACATAAAATGTCATTGCTCGAATACCCCCTATTGGGGTATAGGGGATAGTTAGAGTTTTGTAATACACAACTAGAGAATGTAGAAGATTAACGGTCATTTTGATCTGTATGTTTTGCCTGTTTTGTTTCCCCAAGTCCAGCCTGGAATTGTGGACAAAAGCAAAATAAATCTTTAGTTTTGGTGTCTGTGGAGCTTAAATGTCCTCAAATGGTGGTCCGTGGCTCAAATGCTGAATAAATGGTGGGCCCTGGTATCAAAAAGGTTGAAAACCACTGATGTAAATGTTTGAGATGGCTGAGTTGTTGTCTCCACCGTAAGGTGATAACTATGTTTCCTCCCCCGTCCGTCCGTCCGTCCGTCCCGTCCGCCCCATCTGTCCGTCCATCCCAGGGGTGACATAACACACACATATGTGTGTGTGTGTGTGTGTTGCCCGAAGGGGCACAGGGCTTGTTTTAATATGCTTTGGTTGAAAGAAATGTTGCTGTTGTGCATTTGATGGGAGGCTCTGGGCGGTGGCTGGGCTTGATTGCTGCAGGTGAGTGTGGGCAGTTCAGGGCATGTCTGATAGCTTTAATAATTTCCTGTTATTTCCTTATTGTAAACAATGTGTCACATACAGGTATATGACTAACACACATATATGTCATCTATGTATTTTAATTGGGTCGCGACATGAGTTTGTATCTGCCATAAGTATGTAATGTGAGTTAGGCCTCTGCATTTTCCATTCTCTCTGACATAGATTTTACTGGGGCAAAAGGCTTATTTGACTTGTATAGGTTTAATTTAACTAGAATATTCCAAAGGCAGTTTGTATCTTAATATAGACAGTGTGTGTGTTGATCCAGTAAAGTGTAATGTGTATTGCAAATGATCTATTTCGAGTGTTGTGACACTGATCCCTGAAAAGTGGATAGCTATGAGGACGGCTTGACCCAGCTAAGGGGTGTTGGCCGGAGTTCTGGGACATTCTGGCTAGAGGTGGACTGCACCGTTGAAACATTGTCAAGTATGGGCATCCCAAAAAGCTTGCGTCGTCCCCTGTTGGTTGGGTTAAGAAGCTCTGAGTCAACACCTCACTTCTCAGACGAATCAGTGTCACAAATATTATTGTTGTTGCCATGACATATTGGCCACGATGTCACGATGTTGGAGCTATATAAGCGATAAGTTTGTAATACAGACTTTGCCTAACCCAGCGATACTGACGAGGAGCTTTGCTTGGCTGAAGAATAATAAAAAACTTGGAACCTGGTCCATTTCTCTTCTCTTCATTTGACTACAACTCCACCAGAATTCACCTTTACAGACTTTGTTGATATTTCACTGTCTGCAAAATTCTGGTGTTGTTGTGAGGAAGTAGTTATGTTTTGATTTCTGCCTAGACAGACTTATCATGCGTTTCAACCTTGTTCTGTGTGCCTGCCAGCGATGACAGAAGCACACAGGTTGAGATTCGTCATAATCCATCCGCAATTTATACGATTTTTTTTACGGCTATGGCCGGCAGCACGGTTTGCACAACCCCTGCAATATATACATTAAAATGTGCGGCTCGGCCAGGAATGATGTGCTTGTGATTTTCTTTCCGATACGCATCACCGTGCCAACGCAATTCGCAATAAACAATGCGAAAAATTTAGTCTAGTTTTAGTCGACGAAAAGTAAATAATTTTAGTTTTTATTTTAGTCCATGAAACCATGATTTTATTAGTAGTTTTAGTCAACAAAAACTATTGTCATTTTAGTCTAGTTTTAGTCTGACAATTTAGTCTCCAATTGGTTCCAATATATCATTTAACAGGGGATCTCCTGGAATTTTCTGAAGGACCCCTGGGATCCAGAGTGTGTACAAGTGGAACCAAATGGACCCGCTAGTATTCATTTGTTTGACAAAAAAGGTCCCAAAAGAAAAATCACTGGAGAAACATTGTGAAACACAACTTGATGTCATCAACCATGTTGATTTCACCATGTTAATGTTTTTTTTTTTTTTTTTTCCAGACCTCCATTTCTAGGTAACACAGAATGGGGGGGGGGGGGGGGGGGGGTTTATCATGTCCACACAACATCTCTAAGGTATAATAATGGCACTCCCCTTTAAATAGGCTAAACTAGCATTCCAACTGAATTTTGAAACCACAGTTTCCTCACCAGCAATGTGTAATATAATGTGTGTTGAATTCATTCAATGTCAAAACACGATCTCAAGTTGTGGCCAAACTAAGTTGTGGGTAGGTCTGATCTATCTAGTAGAAGAGTTGCGACATTGATGGGGCAGAAAACAGCCTGGTCACGTGGTTCACGTACTCGCACGAGCACATAGCCTCCAATGCATTCCGTAACTTTCGGTTGTCCCTTTTTGTTGTCTCTTCTCAATAGAAGTCTATGCATACCCGTAGCTACGGGGGGCAGTAGGGGGCGATGCCCCCCTGATTAGATTTTGTGCCCCCCAGTCCAGATTGCCCAGTAGGCCTACCCGTCACCTTAATATGAAAGTTTCCCTTGCAAATGGCGACGACGCGGCCAAAGGGATAATGGTGTCTATTTACTGCTCATTGCTGAGATCCTGTTTAAAGCCCGCCTACTAGTTTTGCCATTTGCACAGAATAGGACAGGAAAACAGATCTGCAGCATGGGTCCTCCTCCCTCCATGCAGTTGAGCGAGATCCTGTCATGGCGTCCACCGCTCCTTGTTTACAAACACACGTAGAGAACATGTTGGAGCTAGGGGCAAGAGAAAATGGTATGGGTGCGGATTCATCGCCCGTGGTGCGAAGCGACACGGGCGATGAAGCCGCACCCATACCATTTTCAGTTCCAGGACTTTTTATTAGTCAAGTAAAGCATCAATAATAACATCAGTTGTTGTTGAAGTTGCAACAGACACGCAGCATGCATAAAGCTAAAGGTCTGACTCAGAGAGTTTTCTGTTTTCAATGATGAAATGCTGTTGGTTTAGTGGTGACACAGCTGTAGTTAGTTAATAGCAGTAGTAGTGTTTCACATCATTTTAAATAGAAGCACTTTAATTTGAAATATCTTGGGTTGGTTTACATGGCATCGTGTTTGGTGGGGCAGACTGGGTATGTAGGGGGGCATTGCCCTCCCATGCCCATGCCTAGATTCGCCCCTGCAGTACCATAAACAAGAAGTACATTAGGCTCCCTTAAAGAATGGCAGTGTAGGTGGTGCATTAAAGGGGAATTCCACACTAAAACAACCCCCCCCCTAAACCGAACCCTGTTGCCATGGTAACCTACCTCGTATAGTGGATTCTCACTGTAGTGACTCCTGTAGTCCACTCCGGAGACCCCCCAACCCCATTCCAGGGGCTCCATTGAATTCCGTTGATTCACTCGGATAGTCCCATTTTGAGCAGTGAAGGAGATAAAATCCGACGCCAAAAAAAATATTTTTTTCCATGGACCGTTCCTTGAGAGTCTCCTGAGGGCCACGGATGAGGTATTAGCTTAGCATAGCTCTCCAGGACTGTTTACATAGCCTGTGATAGCAGCTAGCAGCAACTGCAGCCTGGGCTGCGGCCCCGCCCCCAGCTCCCCTCCTCCTCCCAGGCAGCCACAACAAAGCCGCGTGTGCTCCAGCTGATCATTCCTCCCCCACTCTCTTGAGCAGGCGTTTGTTCTACTGCACTCATAGCTGCACTACAGTCACTTTGTTTTTGTTTTTTGCTGGAAAGCAGTGCTCACAATGGCCGAAAGTGATCAGGAGTTTGAATTCACGTCTGAGGACTTCGAGTATGGTAGCGAGATGTACATGTTTGAACCTGAATATACAGATGAAGAGTTGCGCCTCAGACGGCAGGCTCGTCTAGACGCTGCTGCAGCGGCTTCTGCAAGTCAACACGACGAAAATCCACAGAGAACTGAAAGTTTGTTTTGGTGTAAATGTGGAAAATGTGAGCTAAAGCCACTTTCTGTGGAATGTCTGTGCTGCAAAGACTGGCCCGAATGGAGATGGAGGCCAGATGAGTTGGATGGCGAGGAGATTCCAGGACATGGATGTATAACTGATTTGGAGGATTTAGTTCATCTACTCCACTGAGCAGTCCTGGAAACGTTTTTCCTTCGTTGGGGCAAGAGAACATGTTGGAGCTAGGGGCAAGAGAAAATGGTATGGGTGCGGATTCATCGCCCGTGGTGCGAAGCGACACGGGCGATGAATCCGCACCCATACCATTTTCAGTTCCAGGACTTTTATTAGTCAAGTAAAGCATCAATAATAACATCAGTTGTTGTTGAAGTTGCAACAGACACGCAGCATGCATAAAGCTAAAGGTCTGACTCAGAGAGTTTTCTGTTTTCAATGATGAAATGCTGTTGGTTTAGTGGTGACACCGCTGTAGTTAGTTAGTAGCAGTAGTAGTGTTTCACATCATTTTAAATGTGAGAACTTTAATTTGAAATATCTTGGGTTGTTTTGCATGGCGTCGTGTTTGGGGGGGGGGGTAGACTGGGTATTCAGGGGGGCACTGCCCCCCCATGCCCATTTCTAGACCCGCCCCTGGTTACTGCAGACCACCTGAAATTGGTTTCTCTGTCCCAAGACACTCTGTCGGACGGCAGCTCAATGATCTGTCTGTCTCTTCCTCTCTGTCCTTCTATCTCTCTCCATCTTAATCCTTCTCTTTTCCTCTCTGTTACTCTTCACTTCACAGAGGAAGGGAGGACTGCTCCCAACAGGGGCGGATCTAGGCATGGGCATGGGGGGCAATGCTCCCCTAAATGCCCATTCTGCCCCACCAAACAAGATGCCATGCAAAACAACCCAAGATATTTCAAATTAAAGTGCTTCTATTTAAAATGATGTGAAACACTACTACTGCTACTAACTAACTACAGCTCTGTCACCACTAAACCAGGTAAGCTACAACTAGGTATAATTATAAAGTGGAGAGTAGTGAAAGTTAAACATGCAGCTAGACAGGAACTAGACATGACATATACATACTGTATATGCTACAACTAAACTATACAGCTAAGACTAAAACATACAACTAAGCAGCTAAACAGAGACATATAAATATATACTACGACTATGGAATACTACAACTAAAACTATACATCTAACATACTATAACATACTACAACTAAGCATTCATTCATTCATTCATTCATTCATTCATTCATGCATTCATTCATTCATTCATTCATTCATTCATTCATTCATTCATTCATTCATTCATTCATTCATTCATTCATTCATTCATTCGTGCATTCATTCATTCATTCATTCATTCATTCATTCATTCATTCATTCATCCATTGGGAGCCAGGGGCGGATATAACATGTCCCATTTGGAGGGGCAAGAAAAAATGATATGGGGGCGGCTTCATCGCCCGTGTCGCGATGAAGCCGCACCCATACCATTTTCGGTTACATGACTTAAAAGTCATGTAACTTAAAAGTCATGTAACCGAAAATGGTATGGGTGCGGCTTGGTATGGGTGCGGTTTTAGTCTTAGTCAAGGGGGGCAGACTGGGTCAAGGGGGGCAGACTGGGTATTTACTTAACTTGAACTCAAACTGCGGTACAACACTATTAACGCTGTTACCTCCTATAAACAGTTTGTCTTTGTGTGGTTGACAGTCCATTACTCTGCGCTGCTCTTACTCTGAAGGAACAGATCTCTGAGCTGGAGATGTAGCGTCTAATAATAACCTCTGTCTCTGTCAGGGGAAACACTCACATCTAACAAACTTCTGACTCTTCAAAGTTCACAGTTTTAACTTTTCTTCTTTGTGACGTTTAGAGCTGGTATATATATAATAGTGCTGCTGCTGCTGCTGCTGCTGCTGCTGCTGCTGTACTGCTGCTGCTGCTGCTGCTGCTGTTGCTGCTGCTGCTGTGCTGCTGCTGCTGCTGCTGCTGCTGTACTGCTGCTGCTGCTGCTGCTGCTGCTGCTGCTGTACTGCTGCTGCTGCTGCTGCTGCTGCTGCTGCTGCTGCTGCTGCTGCTGCTGCTGCTGCTGCTGTGCTGCTGCTGCTGCTGCTGCTGCTGCTGCTGCTGTACTGCTGCTGCTGCTGCTGCTGCTGCTGCTGCTGCTGTACTGCTGCTGCTGCTGCTGCTGCTGCTGCTGCTGTACTGCTGCTGCTGCTGCTGCTGCTGCTGCTGCTGCTGTAATGTTGCTGCTGCTGCTGCTGCTGTGCTGCTGCTGCTGCTGCTGCTGTTACTGCTGCTGCTGTACTGCTGCTGCTGCTGTTACTGCTGCTGCTGCTGCTGCTGCTGTTACTGCTGCTGCTGCTGCTGCTGCTGTTACTGCTGCTGCTGTTACTGCTGCTGCTGCTGCTGCTGCTGTTACTGCTGCTGCTGTTACTGCTGCTGCTGCTGCTGCTGCTGTTACTGCTGCTGCTGTTACTGCTGCTGCTGCTGCTGCTGCTGTTACTGCTGCTGCTGCTGCTGCTGCTGTGCTGCTGCTGCTGTTACTGCTGCTGCTGCTGCTGCTGCTGTACTGCTGCTGCTGCTGCTGCTGTTACTGCTGCTGCTGCTGCTGCTGCTGTACTGCTGCTGCTGTTACTGCTGCTGCTGTACTGCTGCTGCTGTACTGCTGCTGCTGCTGCTGCTGCTGCTGCTGCTGCTGTTACTGCTGCTGTTGCTGCTGCTGCTGCTGCTGCTGCTGTACTGTTGCTGCTGTACTGCTGCTGCTGCTGCTGCTGCTGCTGCAGCAGGATGTTGATTTACAAAATAATAATACATTTTAAAAAGTTCCTGTAAAGGATTTGAAATCTTCCGATTTCTCTCTCTCTCTCTCTGTGAGTGTGTGCACATTTTAACTTAATAAACTCTCCCCGCGGGCAGGGGCGGATCTAGGCATGGGCATGGGGGGGGGGCAATGCCCCCCTAAATGCCCAGTCTGCCCCCCCAAACACGATGCCATGCAAAACAACCCAAGATATTTCAAATTAAAGTGCTTCTATTTAAAATGATGTGAACCACTACTACTGCTACTAACTAACTACAGCTGTGTCACCACTAAACCAACAGCATTTCATCATTGAAAACAGAAAACTCTCTGAGTCAGACCTTTAGCTTTATGCATGCTGCGTGTCTGTTGCAACTTCAACAACAACTGATGTTCTTATTGATGCTTTACTTGACTAATAAAGTCCTGGAACCGAAAATGGTATGGGTGCGGCTTCATGAAGTCACCCCCCCATACCATTTTCTCCTGCCCCCCCCATTTAGGTAGTGTTACATCGGCCCCTGCCCGCGGGGTGTGAGTGATGGTGAAGGTTCCAGCTTACATTATGGATGTGTATAATAATGTTTTGCATCCAGCCTGCATGGCATGGTGGTGCTATGAGACACGGAGCCACTCACGCTGAAAATTATCCTCACTTTTATTTAGTTTTTATTATAGGCTTAAATGGGGTTGGGGGTTAAATTCCACCTCCAGCGGAGCTGAGACTGTACTGTATGGACGTTTGAACTTCTGGCTTCTTCTTATTAAAAGTTTGGTCATGCCCAGCAGGGGCGTTATCCTGTGTCCGTGCTCATGGAGGAGGACAGGGATCCCAGAGATCCAGGGATCTGGCGTGGTGCCGCTGTGCTGCGCCAATTAAGTTCCAGAACGTGCAGAGCCTCACGCTGTTGGTGGCGTCCAACCAGGGCGGAGAGGAAACGACCCGCATCGACCAGCTGGGATTCATCGGGACGCCCGTCCACTTCACCAACATGAGCCACTTCAGGAGGGTCAACGGGACCAAAGGGGAGTCTCACGAGTGAGTGTGGATGCCAGGGGCAGATGTAACATTTACCAATTGGGGGGGGGGGGGGGGGGATGGTATGGGTGTGGCTTCATGTGACTTATGGGTGCGCTTCACGCCACGGGGGGATGAAGCCGCACCCATGCCCTTTTCATTTCCAGGACTTTTATTAGTCAATTAAAGCATCAATAATAACATCAGTTGTTGTTGAAGTTGCAACAGAACACAGCATGCATAAAGCTAAAGGTCTGACTCAGAGAGTTTTCTGTTTTCCATGATGAAATGCTGTTGGTTTAGTGGTGACACAGCTGTAGTTAGTAGGCACTGAAATATTTGAAATATTTAGAATTTGAAATATCTTGCGTTGTGCATGCATGCCATCGTTGTTAAGGGGGCAGACTGGGCATTTAGGGGGGCATTGCCCCCCATGCCCATGCCTACATCCGCCCTGATACCCAATAATACTTCAAGTAAATGACATCATTACTGTGAGTGTTGATTTGAGTTGCTATGGTAACTGTTGTGACAAATGTAGATTTGATAAGCAGCAGTAATAAATGATAAACCTGAAGAGATCCATTCTATCTCTCCATATCTATATGGAAACAATTATTGTTTAAACTTTAATGCTGCTGGACTTGTGGATCATGTCTTTGTTTTGTCTCAATGCTTGGGGGAAGATTTTTACTCTTCATTTCAGGTTTTGTTCTAACTTTAGTTCTAACCATGTTAACCTGCTCTTAAAGCTACAGTCCATTCTGGCTGAGTACTTTTACTCTGATTACATTGTTAACCTGCTCTTAAAGCTACAGTCCATTCTGGGCGAGTACTTTTACTTGATTACATTTTGTTCCTTTTTTTATCACTCTTTTTGAGTTGAGTTATTGAAGGTAATTACAGTCCATTTGAGTTCTTTCTAATTGTCCTCTTAAAGGGTTAAATTAGAAGTCTACAATAAAACATAGTTTTAGACGATCACCCTTTTTTTTTTTTTTTTTTTTTTTTTTTGCATGATCGTCTAACAGCAGACTATACTCACTCAGAAATGATCAAAATCACCTGATGCACGCTCATACATGCACGCGTGCGGTCTGTATGTACATCGCTGATCATAATCCATAAATCGCCGCAACATTACGGGCTGATTTGAGTTATTTATGATAATGATCGTCATGCTAGCGATCAACCCTCCTTCGGTTTTTATGATCAAGCCAAAATATCCCAGAAAAAATATGACCGGAAGTACAGGAAGTAGAACCTGTTTGAGTCAAAGAGTCTCAGGCTGCCTCTACACTGTTTTTTGCACAGTCCAAGTCTCGGACCGGGGGTGTGACGTCACGTCCTCCTTTTTTTGAATGGGTTTCAATGGGAACTTCCTGCTACTTCCTGTCCGTATTTCGGACAGTGCTCAGGCAGCAGGAAAGACCCGCCCACGGCCGAAATTCAGACAGGAACTAGATGGAAGTCTCATTAAAACCCATTCAAAAAAGGAGGAGATGTGACATCACACCTGCAGCCGAAAGTTGGAATGTGCACTTGTGCAGTCAGGGCCCTGCCACTAGTGGTGATAGTCATGTAGCCCATTATAGACAGCATCACAAACGCTATTTGAATGGGAATAATTTGATGAATAAATGTTTAAATACATTTCTCATTTACAGTTTTTTTTACAGTTCTGCATGGTTTGAGAATTTAGCGGAGTTTAGAGGACTTGCACGCCCCAGCGTGCGAGTGAAAACAGACTGTGAACTGCAGTGTTTCGAAGTTCGGGTCATGACGGAACAAATCGTACTCACGGCCACAATATTCGCTTTACACGCGTGTTTTTTTCGTAGACAAAACTTCTCCCGTTTCACCCAATGCCCAGGCACGTACAGAAGCGGAGCTATGCGCCTCAGAACGAATTCTTAAAGTAAAGCTTGCAGGTTGACCTACTTTTCAGAAATATGTAGTTGGCGTCCTTAGTATTTTTGTCAAGTAACGTGGAAATTCCACCAGAAGGGGTTAAAATTAAGTCCCAGGAATCACATGAACATGCCAATCAAAACCAATGAGATTTTTTTAC